>LR746267.1:9346923-9599423 GCA_902729315.2 Spirodela intermedia | reverse complement strand
ACTTCATGTTGTGTCAGTTTCAACCTCCATAAATAGCTATAGTTAGTTAAAGCAAAATTTCAAGCAATATGGTTGACCATGTTAACTAATAGCCCCGTATTGCCCAACTTACCCCAGACAGAGAAAGAAGCCCAACAATACCCCTCAAGACGAATTAGTGGGGGGCTGTTAATTCATTTCCCAGTTAGAGGGAGGACTATTAGGGTTGTAACAGAGCTGAAGGGAGAGGGGTTGGCGTTTTGGGGAGTCTAAGCCGGAGACCAGTGGTCCTCTCGCATGACCACCTCCAGGACTATTTGGGGAGTCTTGAGAACCCTAAAGTCATGTTCTCACATTCTCTATTTCACATTTTGTTGTGAAAGAGAACAAAAGTGCTAGAAATACCAACAGTGGAGGACATCTGCTGATAGATGCAGATGTGCCAAAAAAATAGGATTGCAAGTACCAGCAGTGGTTTCCGGGATTGCAATCGTCTAACCCACTTAAGTATGGATGTGTCCAAAAATATCAAAACTTTGTTGATACGTATAGCCGATGTTACACATCCTACACAAATAGAGTTTATCAAAATATCAATATTTTTTCAAAAGCATATTTTTTGTAATTATTCATCTAAATATTGACTTCAGTTATTAACATGAAGTCCATCCTCACTTGTAAAATGGTGTCATATGAAGGACTTGAGCTAAAACATCTATATTTTCTTAAATTAAAATAACCAATGAGACAAAGTAATTTATCTAAGTATATTATTTCACTCTTCTCAATAACAAAAAAGAGTATTTCACCTAGAAGAAGTGTCTTATAAATCTATGTAACCTTCTTTGAAGCATGCTTAATGTAATCCCTATAATCCTTCTTTTTGGGAGGTGAATATTACAAGAAATTACTTCATTGGAACCTCTAAAATGAGTGGTGGATCATGAAAAAATATTTGATCTGGAATGAAGTCTTCAATAGGTAGAGTGACACCCATGAGAACAAGCTTCAATTGAGTTCATACATTCTAAGAGCTTATTTCTAACACTTTGTGCATTTTCTCTTGATGTTGCAAAAATAATTAATTTATGCATCCAACACATACAACATAAACAAAAAAAAACTTATCAGGTAATAATTTTTCTAAGAAATTAAAAATTCTAGAACTAGTTTCTCACTTATTGTTGTCATACAATTCAAGAGACCATCCTAGTAAGGACATATGCATGGAAACTCTATTCACGAGTGATGACACTATTATTCTAGATGTGGCTCATAGAGGAGCTTGGGTACTGATATCCTCATTGAAATGTTATCTCAATTTCTACGGCTACATCAAGTGATAATTTGTTCTTAGAATTTTCAATTTCTCAGAATTTATTGTGTTATCATATTATTTCATTTATGTTGTATATGTTGGATGCTGACATTATTTAGGCAGTGGCAAGGGAAGATGCATCTAGGGTTACAAATAAGCTATGAGAGTGTATTAACTCAATTGAAGCTTTTTCTCATGAGTGGTAGTCTACATGTTGAGGAATTCATTTCAAATAAAAGGTTATTTCACTTCTCAAAAAGGGGATTATGGGGACTACATTGAATGTGCTTTAAAGAAAGTTATGTAAATTCATAGGATATTTCTGTTTGGTGGAATACATGTCTTTGCCTCTAGAAAGGGCAGAGTAATTGTGTCAAAAGCTGCAAAAAGTATCACAAATATCATGCAAAAGAATTGACACAGAAAATTTAAATAAAGATATTAGTGTAATCTTTGAAGAGAATGTGAAAGGTATAATGACACATTTGATATTGGTGGAAACTCGAGTAACCTATCACTTGATGAGGCTATTGCTCACAAGGAGGATTATTATAATGATTCATATTGCTCACTCTAACTTGTCAAGAAACATAATTGTTCACTTTCCAAGAAATCTTACCACGATTCAGTGGATACAAATTATGTCCCTGACAAACATTATATGAGGCAATTCATTAGTTCTTCCTGCAAAAAAAATAACTGAAAGCCATATATGACTGATCCGCTATTCTTAATTTGAGAAAATAATCTGCTTAATAACCCCAAACTTATTGAAGAAACAACGCTATCATGCAGATCAAATAAGTCTCCATTAACTACCATGCTGCACCTGACGGATATGTGTAAGTGTGGGATGCCTGACCTTGGCGGAGAGTTCAGGCCCAGACTAACCCTGGAGAATCCATGCCTACATCTGTGAAGAAGATGATGGGATCAGTGAATTCATCAGTAAATACCACCACTGTTGCCCGTCATGCCCAAGGTTCTTCCATTGAACCCATGAGATTTATTTTTCCATTTTTCTCCTTGGCAACAATCATCATCATCAGTCAATTTCATCAGTCAATCATATTATGTGATGTGCCTGATCACGAGAAGGCAGTCGCCCTTCTTTATCAAGAGGAGCAGCGCAATCCAAAATGAGTAGGATTGCCCAGCACATAAGAAAGGCAGAACAGGAGACATGAAAGTTTAAGAGCCATAACGGGAGAAGTCAACGCTCCCACCTTACTATATTCCTCTTCCAATGCATGCAGTGAAAAACAGGTTTGGAAAGCCCGTGAACAGATATTTGGTATACATAAGATTCTTCATTAACTATTAATTTCCTCGGTACAGAGCAGTTTTTGAGACATCCCTGTTAAATTGATAGAGCATCATGTACACCAGACGACAAAGCACCGCCCACAAGCCGTCCTCAAAAGCCCATCGGCAGTTTTCAAAGCATTTCCAATAATACTTAAAGAACCATCTAAACCGTGTTCAAAAGGACTTCTCCACCACAGAAAAATAATCTCCACTCCAGGGGAAAAAATTCACATATCAAATAAAACTACGAAAAATAACTGGTTTTTTTCATCGGGAGTGTAGAGGAATATAACTTGACAGCTGGAAAAATAAAACAATGAAAAATAATAATAAAAATCAATTTGAACAGTTTTTATTCACAATCAACTTCATTGTTTAGCAGCTTTGCTTTTTTTCTTCTCTTGATCTTCTTCTTTCCCTTGGCCATAAGAAGAAGCTGCTCACCCTCCAGCTGAACCTCCTCCTGCATTCTTCCCCAGAGCTCATCAAATAGGTGTCGAAAACCCTCTTGAAACCAGCACTGAATCTCAGACCGCAGCAACTGAGGATTCTTCCTCCAAGCCTCACATAAGATCGCCCGCCTGTCGATTATCACATTCCCCACCTTCATCTTCTTTAACAGATTGAAGACCCTGCTCTGACCCAATGACTCAGGCCTCAACATGAATCTCGGTGAAGCAACAAGACATCTCTGGACGCATCTCAAGCAGGGCAACAAATTACCCTCCAGTAACGCACATGCAAAAATGGAAATACGAACCATATCATTCTCTGCTGGCACACCATGCAGAGGAAGCGGCCAAAGATGCGGCCCAAAACTGGGCCTGACCCAGCAAAAGACCCCGTCTTTCAATGAATCATAACAAGGCCTTGGTTCCAAAAGTGGTGCGGAGAAGTTGCATAGGGAACTAGCATACTTGACGAGCCACTCTGGCTTCACTCCAGTCACACCGTGAAGGTACGACCTCTTGGTACAAAGCAGCTCAGTGTACACTACAAATTCTGGCCGAGAGTGAGAAACAGAAGAACTGGGGTGAAGAAAGACTGTTTCTCCCAGGGCACAGGACTGATATCTAGCAGCTCTGACTCTAAGATCCTTGTCTGAAGACTTTGGACATCCCTGCATACGTTTGGCCACCCTATCTGCCCATCCAGCGCATATGGCCTGCGCCAAAAATTCTTCCTCTTCTAGGAGAAGAGGTTGTTGGTCGCCAGGAGTAAACCAGGCGGATTCCACATCCTCTGCGCTTCCATAACGCCATGAAAATTCCTCGTCACAACCACCCAGATGGAAAATCAACTCCAGTAGTTGCTTTCTCAACTTGGACATCTCATCGATGGTTTTGACGTGTAGCAAGTTCTCCCTGCAGAATTCCTCTTTTTCCACTTTTGTTCCTGTTAAATCATGCTACTGTAAAAGATATGATACAGTGAGAGCATCACTGTTATGATTTCTAAATCTCAGATGGTTCTCTTCTACTGCCGGTTTTGGCTTTCCCATCACTCTTTGCCTCTTGAACGGAGGAGAAACTCTGCCGCCATCTCTCTCATTATCTATATCCAACTCTTCTCTTGTATTCTCATTATTCCCTCTGCTGTGACAGGGTATAATGAAAGGATTGTGAAGGCTTAACGCTGCTGCCGAGGCAATCGCATACGCAAAAACCAGGTTAGCTCTGGAATAATGCGCTTGTTGCATCCTCATAATTCTTATGAATGATAAAAGCATTCGAGAATGGCGAGGACTCATAGGATACCATGACATCGCCCTTCCAATGCGTGTCAGACGTCCTTTGCTGACAACTGCCTCAAGAGCTTTTAGGCAACGATCAGCTTCTGTAAGCGCAGCAGCCTGAGGCGGAGTTGGGAAAGGAAAGCTTGCAACCTAGGAAAATACATGAAATCATGTGTTCAGGAGGAAAAAAGTAAAAAACTATCGATAGAAAAATAAAAAAAATAAACACCCTTTATTACCTTATCAATACCCATAGATTTCATCATGAGAAGAACACCGGTGACAGGAACTTTAGTAATTTCCGGAGAAGAAAAATCAGAAAAAACATTGCCAAAAACTGCAGATGAATACAGACGGTAACAGTGCCCAGGCCCTGTTCTCCCAGCTCTCCCAGCTCGTTGAGCCGCAGATGCTTTACTTATCCACTTGATTTCATATGCTGCCAACCCATTCCTGTGATTATAATTCTTCACCTTTTCTCTCCCTGAGTCAACGACATACTTTATACCTGGGATGGTTAAGGAGGTCTCCGCCACATTAGTAGCAACCACTACGAGCCTCTGACCTTCAGGTATATCTCTAAAGACACGAAGCTGCTCATCGGCAGGGAGCATCGCATAAAGAGGCAAAATGCACAGCCCACTATACTTAAAGGCCTCATTATCCTCAAGGACAGCAGTAATATCTTTACTCACTCTCTCCATGCGTTGACTTTCTTTGCGCAGCTTTTGGCATAAGTAATCTACTTCGCCCTTCCCTGTGACAAAGACGAGTTTCCCACCAAGAGGAAGGGTCCTATGAATTTGTATCACCTTCTTTGAAGCGAGTCTGAGGTAGTCCCCATAATCCCCTTTTCTTGAGAAGTGAATGGTCACAGGATATTGCCTTGTTGGGACCTCTAGAACAGCTGGGGGCTCATGGAACAACCTTCGATCTGAGATGAAGTCTTCAACGTGAAGAGTCGCATTCATAAGAACAAGCTTCAATACAGTTAGTGCATTCTCAGAGCTTGCTTCTGATCCCGCATGCATCTTCTCTTGCTGCTACATAAATAATTTCTGCATCCAAAATGTTACAGAATTAATGAGAAAAATTTACAAGGTAATAGATTTCTGTGAGGAATTGAAAATTCTAGGAGCAAATTCTCTACCTGGCGTAGCCACACAACCCGAGAGAGCATCCCAATAAGGATATCAGTGCTCAAGCTTCTCTCATGGGCCTCATCTATAATGATAATAGAGTACTGCCTCAACAATAAATCACTCTGCATAATGTGAAACAACCCGATTAATAGAAGAAGAGTGAAAAAATTTAACCATTTCCACTGGATCCTAATGGGAAAAAATAAAGATTCTTATCAACTTTGCAACAACAGCACATAAACGTATGCAATATATATATATATATATATATATATATATATATATAAGCAGAAAATAAACACTATGAAGACTAGAAATATTATCTCCTAATTCATGTCCATAAAAATACTTTAAATAGTATAAATACTGAACAGGCAGCACATCTTAGAAAATAATGCTGTAGAGGATTAGCATGATTGTCTGACGCCACAAAGTATGAACAGTTTTTTCAATTAATAGAGGCCGAAATGTAGGATCTAAATATCAAAATGCATAGTTTCATTGTACTCTTTCTCAAATTATTTAAAAGGAAAAAAGAAAAGTAAAAACCTGTAATTCGCGTAGTAAAATACCATCTGTCATGAACTTGATAGAGCAGTCCTCTCTTATCTTTTTCTCGTGTCTCACTTGGTACCCCACTTCCTTCCCAAGAGGAATATTAAGTTCATGAGAAACTCTTTTCGCAGTAGCAAGCACAGCAACACGACGGGGTAGAGTGATGCCTATTTTTCCTTTTCGGTGACCAGTGCCTCTTGATCCATACCCAGCTTCGTAAAGGAACTGCTTGTTTTATTATGTTTGAACCCAAAAGAACGAAAAAGAGAAAAGACCAGACTAGCACGACAATCTATTGACATAATAAAAAAATAAAAAAAAGGACCAACCAAGAAAGTTCCTCACAGTTCGAGAATACCTGAGGAACTTGAGCTGTCTTCCCAGACCCAGTTTCCCCACAGATGATGACAATAGAACTTCCATTGATGGCTTCCATTATTTCCTGCTCCATCATTACAATGGGCAGGCCCTTCCTTGCCTCCTCAATACTGCTGGACCTTGACACATGGACAACACTCGGACCCTCCACCGTTTTGCCCAAGGTAAGATCTGGGTGAAGAACAGTCTTCACATGATTGACTTCTGAACCAAGTTTTTCAAGACACTTCACCTGTAGAAGAATCACAGTGATTATGTCACAGTGCTGTTGAGCATATTCATGTTAAGCAAAAATTAAATTGTCAAAGCTTCATGCAATGACCAATTTTAGCAGCATCAAATCGATTCGTTTCTAATAACTACTTCAAAAATGATAGTTAGATATTTATTATCTTTTCAACCTGTCCATGCCTAACTTTCATGAACCTCGAATAGCCAAGTAGATGACATATGAAAGACGGATTGTCTGGATCGCTGAATGGTCACACAATAGAAATTCATAACGCTATACGTCAAAAACAAAACTTTTCAGCCCAGATTATAAGCCACCGATTAAACCACATCCTTTTGTCTTAATTGAGAACATGTTAAACCCCAAAAATTGTGATTTATAGAAATGTTATCATCATAACAGGTATGAACGAAAAAGTTACCAAGTGCTCCCTGTTGCATCAATGAACCGAAAAATGACTGACAAGCAGAATTTTCAAAGTCAGATGTCAGTCTCTGCCATTAATGTACAGCTTCATCCATCCCACCACTAGAAGTGTGATATCTCTTCATGCAATAGTCAAAGCCAGTTCAAAGAAACTCAACCAGATCTGCTTAAAGAATGGATACGCCAATAGTTTTAAAGATTGACAGTCTCTTTTGGTCAACTTTCTTAATGGAAGATCTTCAACTCCGGATGGTACAATGCGAGGTTGTATCTTTGATCCGTTAGGAAAAGAATATCCTGGACCTCAGCTGCTTAAAGAGAATTACTCTCCAACAGTATCACTGTTGGCACTTTATCCGAGAGACGGAAAGATATGGCATGAGGGTGTTTAACGTACTAGAAGGCTGGGTTGAAATGCAAAGTCACGTCAAAAATCTTCTTTTCTTCACAGAAGGGAACTAATAAGTAAATCCAAAAGCAAGCAATCATCTAAGCAATTGAAAAATAAAATGCCATCATTGGGCAGCTTCAAGAATTTATGAAAATCAGTCAGGTGATTGTGCGTGGCAAGAAAACGTTCTGTCGTAATTCTGAATATATGATGAAAATTCATGTCAGGATTTGGTCAACTAGTGATCGGGACACAGACTACATCTATTAGACTAACAATTCCACGGTTTTATGGCCTATGAAGGGAACTAACACTACATCTATTAGCGTCAGCCATTTTGTCCAGAAGATCTTACAACCAGCGTTCTTCAAAACAAAGCGAGGAGAGATATCGGCTCTCTGGTATAAACAGAGATACCCCAGAACCATAGGGATATCTTTGAAATTAATGAATACGCGTATAAAACCACATGTACAAAACAGGCACCGTAGTTGACCCGAAAAAGAAAAAAAAAGAAAAAAGGACTCCTCCCCACAAATATTTTAGAATGGGACACCTCGTCGCCCATTTATCAGATGAAGAAACTGGAAAAGTCAGACACTTTCGGCTCCCCACAAATGTTATCAGAGTACCCATCCTTGAACACTCTTAAGAAAAGCCTACCGGTCCCTTGCTGCGGGTGGCGCCGCCCATCTCCACGACAGGCGCGAAGACGTTGACCTTCGCGTTGACAGCCTTCCTGGGATCCACCATGGGCAGATCCACGTAGTCGTCTCTCGGGAGAGGACGAGGAAGAAAAGGAACAACAGGAAGGAACAAGCCCGCGCCCACCTCCAACGGCCGTTTCAAATCCCCCGCCCCCCGGCATATTTACGTACACCTATTACTGGGTTATTACTAAGTGGGCCGGACCAGTAATCTGTATCCGGACAGAAATCATCTTCAGGCGGTGAATATATGGGCTGGCCCATTAACTGTGCAAGCCCATAAATGATTCATTCGATTTTGAGGCCCATCTAAAAATGAAGCCGGAAAAATAAAGCCTCTCTCTCTCTCTCTCTCTCTCTCTCTCTCTCCCACCCCATTAATGGAATATTCTAGAGATAGAAAGTGAAGATGAAACTTTTTAGTTTATTTACATGATACTTTTATAAAGGGAAAAGAGCTGGGAATATCCTAAAAAACACCCCTTTTTTTCTTCTTCTTAGAAGTGGAATGTTTAGGTTTGCCTTTTTTAGTTTATGGGAGGTGCTTGTTCCTAATAAAAATTTATAAAAGGTTTTTCAGAAATGAAAGTATTGATTTGTCAAAGTTTTTAAATGGTTATTGAATTCATTATTTTCCTTAAGCGTAAAATCATCAAAATTCAAACCTAACTAATCAAAATATTTTTGAACTTAAAAAATCTGCCAGTGCAGAAAGCTTTCTTGGAGAGGAATTGAATATAGAAAACCGCTGTGTCTCGCTCTCTCACTCTCTCTTAGACAAGTTAGTTCAAAGTAAATTAGCTCTTCAGTATGACAAGACCGACACTGGGCTCCAGTGATCGGCCATCTTTTATCCGCAGTTATCCATCCCCTCACGCAACTCGGTCAACCAGCCAAGAAAAATGAAGCAGATGAAGATTCCGCGTAGAAGAAGAGCTGGGCTTGATGCGGGCGTTTTTATTGGCGAATGTGACGCCCGAGGAAATTGGAACCCATCACCGCCGCCCGTGCTCTTTTTAAACTGGGGAAGGAGAACATTCGGATCCCAGAGACCACCGGCGGCGGGTGATGGGGCTTCGTATCCCTGCTCCCTTCCTCTTCCTCCTCCTCGTCCCCATACTGTCTGCTGACTCCGCCACCGACCGAGAGGCTCTCCTCTCCTTCAAGGGGCTGATCTCCGACGACCCGCTGGGAGCGATGGACGCCTGGAACGAGTCCACGCCGCTTTGCCGGTGGCGCGGCGTTACATGCGGCGGCGGGACGGCGGAGCGGGTGACGGAGCTGGCGCTGAACGGGCTACGGCTGGCGGGGCAAATATCCCCCCGCCTCTCCAGGCTCGCCTTCCTCACCAAGCTCGACCTCTCGGCTAATCGTCTCGACGGCGCCATTCCGGGGGACCTCGGCCGGCTCGCCGCCCTGCAGCGAGTCAACCTCAGCATCAACTCCCTCATCGGCGAGATTCCCTCCACCCTGGGGAACTGCTCCGGGCTCCAGTACATGAGCCTGAGGGACAACAAACTACGCGGGAGGATCCCAGGGAGCATCAGCAATTGCGCCAATCTGGAGATCCTGAGCTTCTCCGGAAATAACCTCGACGGCGAGATCCCGCCGGAGCTGGGCTCCTTGCCGAAGCTCCAGTACCTCGGACTTTCCTTCAACAATCTCAGAGGGCCTATCCCCTCTTCCCTCGCGAACATCTCCACTCTCACCACTCTCGAACTCATAAGCAACAGCAAACTCGGGGGGAAGATTCCGCCGGAGCTGGGCTCCCTCCCCAAGCTCCAGTTCCTTAGACTTTCCTCCAACAATCTCTTCGGGTCGATCCCTTCCTCCCTCGGGAACATCTCCACACTCAGCTCGCTCGATCTCTCAAATAATAGCCTCCGAGGAAGCATCCCGCCGGAGCTCGGGAACCTCTCGAACCTTACAGCGCTCTCCCTCTTCACCAACGAGCTCACCGGTGCAATACTTCCTCGGATGGGGAATCTATCCAAGATGACCCAACTCTATCTTAACGAGAACCTCCTCGAAGGGGAGATCCCCGGCGAGCTCGGCGGCATGAAAAACCTGAACATCCTCGATGTGTTTCAGAACAAGTTATCGGGCAGGATTCCCCCTTCTGTCTGGAATCTCTCCTCTCTTATTCTACTGCATGTCGGGTATAACCAGCTCTCCGGCCCTCTCCCGGGGGGCCTCGGAGAAACCCTCCCCAACCTAAAGAATCTCCATCTGTTTGGGAACCAGTTCATAGGGACCCTTCCTCCGTCCGTCTCTAACGCCACCGGCATGGAGGTCCTCGAGGTCGCCGAAAACAGACTTGGAGGGGTGATCCCTCCCGATCTGGGAAAGTTGCAGAACTTGAGATTGCTGGACTTTTCCGGCAACAAGTTCCAAGCTCTGGATGAAGAGGACTGGAGCTTCCTCACCTCTCTGACAAACTGCAGAAGTTTAGAGAAGCTGGAGCTTCAGAACAACAGCCTGGGAGGAGTTCTCCCCCCCGCCATCGTCAACCTCTCAAGGAAGCTGAATACTCTGCGCATCGATAGGAATCAAATCGGCGGGATGATTCCCGAGGGGCTGGGGAACCTCGTCGGGCTCAGTATGCTCTACATGGGCGGTAATCTCCTCGCGGGCGGAATCCCCGTCTCCATTGGGGAGCTAACAAATCTGGAGGGGCTGAAACTGGAGGAGAACATGCTTTCCGGTGAGATCCCACCTTCGCTGGGGGGTCTCTCTAACCTGTCAGAGCTCTCCCTGGGAGGGAATCTGCTGGAGGGGAGGATTCCCACAGCCTTTGGAGGCCTGAGAAATCTCGAGGCCCTGAATCTCTCGGATAACAATCTCCATGGCGAAATACCCAGGGAGATCCTGTCTCTCACCTCTCTCTCCCGCCACCTCGATCTATCCGGGAATCGTCTGATCGGGTCTCTGCCCTTGGAGATCGGCAAGTTGAAGAATCTGAAGACCCTCGACCTCTCGCGGAACGGATTATCCGGCGAGATCCCGTCCTCCATCGGCGGTTGCCAGGTCCTCGAGTTCCTCCTCTTGGAGAGCAACCTCTTCCAAGGAGCCATTCCTTGGGCGCTGAGCAACCTTAAAGGAATCCAAGAACTCGATCTCTCGGGCAACAGACTATCAGGGAAGGTGCCGGAGTTCCTCGAGGGTCTCAGTCTCCTCCGGCGTCTGAATCTCTCCAACAACAGCCTCGAGGGGGAGGTACCCCGCGGCGGGATCTTCGAGAACGCCAACGCAGTTTCTCTCGTTGGGAACAACGGTCTCTGTGGGCGCAACCCGGGGCTGCTGCTCTTGCCGTGTCAACGGCGGAGAAACTCCGTCGCGATCAAGGTCGCCGTCCCCCTCGGGGTCATTCTGTTCGTCGTCCTGCTGGCGGCTTCCCTCTTCGCCTACCGCTCGAAGAAGAAGAGCTTGGGGGAGAAGCCGCCGCCGTCCCATCTCGGTAAAATCTCCTACGAGGAGTTCCACCGATCCACCGGAGGGTTCTCTCCGGACAACATCGTCGGGAGAGGAGCCCACGGCTGCGTATACAGAGGGAAGCTGGGGAAAAGGAGTATGCCCGTCGCAGTGAAGGTGCTCGAGCCGGGAAGCGCCGGCGCCGCGAAGAGCTTCATGGCGGAATTCGAGGCCCTAAGGAATGTCCGTCACCGGAACCTGGTCAAGATCTTGGCTTCCTTCTCCGGCGCCGACTTCCAAGGCAACGAGTTCAAGGCTCTGGTCTACGAGCTCGTGCCCAACGGCTGTCTGGATCAGTGGATCCACCCAGAGGACTTCGACGGCCCTAGGCCGACGAGGAGTCTGGGCCTTGTTCAGAGATTGAGTATCGCCGTTGACGTCGCCCACGCAATCGAGTACCTACACCAGTGCATAGACAGCCCGATAATCCACAGCGATCTGAAGCCGAGCAATATTCTCCTGGATGACGGGATGACCGCCCGGGTAAGCGATTTCGGCCTTGCGAGGTTCCTCACCTCTGGATCGTCCCACTGCACCATCGGTTCGGTCGGATTGAAGGGGACGATCGGGTACGTCGCCCCAGGTACGAAATTCCACTGCTGTTCTCGAGCCGACGGTCTGTTTCTCGGTCTAAACCGAAGAGTTTGGTGATTTTAGTACGTTTAATGGAGCGAATTTTGTGTTTATTAATGCAGAGTTGGCGACGCTGGGCAGAGTCTCCACGGCCACCGATGTCTACAGCTTCGGGATACTGCTGCTGGAGATTTTCACGGGGAAGAGACCCACCGACCCCATTTTCGTGGAGGGGCTGTCCCTCCACCGCTTTGTCAGGGAGGCGCTCCCCCATCAGGTGATGGCCGTCGCAGATCCACAGCTGCTTCCCGGGGAAGGAGAAGAGGAGGACGGAGATGGAGGAGCCGTCGTCAATCTCCGGAGGAACCCGATGATCGAATGCCTCATTTCCGTGCTCAAACTCGGGTTGCTGTGCTCGGAGGAATCACAGAGGGACCGCCCGAGAATTAGGGACGTCGTCAAATCGTTAACTCTCACGAGGGACGCCTTCCTTCGTTCTGAATCCCGTCTTGGATATCACGCGAGACGGGTAGAGATAGAGATAGATAGATAGATTGATAGATAGATAGATTGATAGATAGAGAGAGAGAGAGAGAGAGAGAGGGAGAGGGGGAGGGAGAGAGAGAGAATATGAACTGTTGACTTTCATTACAGCGGCTCGTATGAACGGAAAGAATGTCTTTCAGATATCCAATAATGGAAGTTCCTTTAATCAACCACAGTGTATAAAAAATCACTAATTCGAATTTATTATTATATCTCAAGTAATAAAGTCATCACCAAGTTGAGGGCGAGCTGAATCTACGTAGAGTGAGAACAGTCAAACCGCGTGTAAGTAAGTTAATCCAAACTCAACACACTTAAGTCGAGTTTGTCAAACGCGCCTATATGGCGGCTTGACTTTAAACTCAAAATGGAAAGAGGTCTCTTTCGACCCACAAAAAAGTCATAGAAACGATAGACGTGCGTCGCGTGGACTATCGTGTGGATTTCCGTGTTGATTCATGAGCTACCGGGCCGGTTACAGAGTCCCATGGTGCTGGTGAATGGGTCCGGTCCGTTGGCTGTGTCGTCGAAGCCCCCATGCTATTCTAATCTGAAAAATTTTCTTCATACTCCGATAGCATGGATGCAACGAAAATACGCCATAATGAAGATCCGAAAAACATATATTAATTTATTAAGCAATTTTTATTACAAAACATTATGTAGGAGCTTTCTAAGAATAACGCTGACTTGGTCATTCTTGTTACCAAATCATCCTACTGAATCGAGTCAATGGCCAATGAGCCCGCTTGGCTGGTCTCTCAAGGAGGAATCTATGTAGAAGATGTTCCACCTTCCTCCCCACATCTCCCAGCAGCTACCATCAGCAAGCAATCCGAGAAACTAGCAATAATGGAAGTGACAATCTTGAACATGATCAAACCATGGTATAATATTGCAACAGAAGAAATTGGTTGTTGATAGGGAGGACCTAGGAGCTCCAAAACTTGAGTTCAACTGGCTCAGGTTCACTCCATTTTCATTAGGTAGTGAAGGACAAGAAATACCGATGAAGGTCTACTTTTATTTCACAACAGGTGTGTAAAGCATCATAAGTGAATATAATGAAAATATTTATTCTCAATAAAAAAAATGTTATTTATTAGATAAATATGAGGATAAAATGGTGGGGAATATATTAACCTGCTTTTATTGAATGTGGGTAAGGAGTACAACAAGAAAATTCCATGGAAACTGTGAGACCTGTGTTTTTAGGAAATTCAATTGCCAAGGATGGATTATGGGCCTTTTCGATTCACATCATGAATAGGTGATCAAGAGTACAAAAAAGTAGAGAATTTTTTTGATGTACTGCTGTCATCTTCTTCTATCTTTTCTATCCATGAGGATTAAGTTCAATCTGAATTTGTTACTGTAATGTTGTAACATGCCTAGTAGGTATGTGAAAAGTAGAAGGAAAGAGGTGTCATGCACAAGTTCTTTTGGTTATTGATGACTTACGCCTTTCTTGTGCCTTAACAATATCTAACTAAAGCATTAACTGTGTGAACTTAGCCATCTCCCTCAACTTTTTGTCAAAAAAGAGAACTCCCAACAACACCAACAGAGATGGCTATAAAAGTAGTAACAAGCATGTGAAAACATACTTGATATCTTTACTATGGATAAGAGAAGAACATCACATACAATGCTTTTTTGTGTGATCAATTCTTGTATTATTTTATATTGCATTCTAATTTAGGATCAAACTTAAAGGGGGAGACAATGAAATGAAGTGATGACTAAACAATTTGGGGCCGTGAAAATGGTTATGCATCAAAATATAAGGAATTATACTATTTGTCTTTGTTGTACCCATTCATTGCTAAAAGTCTAATGTCTATATATATCTTTTTCAACTTAATCAAAAAAGGAATCATATCGATCGTGGTGTCTATACTACTTTGTACAATGATAAAGGGAAGCAAATTGAACTATAAAAATGGTTATGAGCCTCTAAAGCATATGGAAAATTTTGATTTTCTACTTTTATCTAAATTGTAAGTTTAAGAAGACTACTTGTATGAAAGTCTCATTTCTCTAAATTTCATACTCTTTAATTCAGAAAGGATAAGAAACAATTGATCTTAAAATAATAAGAAAATATATATTTTAAAAAACGTGACTTTGATTGACTCCAAGTCTTTCTATTTTAGTAGGTCTTTGACTTCGAGTGTAATTTTCATGATCTGCTAATCCCACATGATTATTACTATCTGTGTTATAACTATAGGGCTATGCAAAACATCGAGGGATAGTGACTTACAGTTTCTAAGATTTTTGTGATTTTATGATTTAAGTTAAATCTATCTATGTATAAAATAGTAGATGTCAACAAATATATACTGCAATAAGACCTCTCAATTGTCTCTCACATAAAACATCAAGATTTTTATATTAGTTCACCAGTCACCCCACTACTTTCCCTCCTCAAATGGAACTTTCTTCTAATATTTAATTCTTTTAAGAATTACACATTGATATTCATGGGCTCAACCGCCTTAATAGCTTAAGTTTGTCTCCTCAAATATTTAACTCCTCCTAAGCTAAATATGATTACCAACACCTCATGTATTTTCTCAAAACACTCTCCTCATCACCCAATTACCTTAAGCTCTAATGGAGAGTATGAATTGTATGATAATAGAGTTGATTTTTTTACTAAAATCAATTGAAAAAGATGATGCAGTGTCCTTACACATTAATAATGCATGCAATATAAAGAGCTTGATGTTTAATCTTTAATATTTATAGATTTAAAAAGGCTTTTTATCTAGAAATATTCTCTCATAAGTGAGCCTTTGTCTTCTTATAATTTCTCGATTTTATTGAATCTCCAATATTCAAGATCTTTGTTCTAAACATATCATTTTATGAAATACTTTAATGAGCTTTGTACCTTTTAATATTTGCATCTCCTTATTCCCTTGTCCTTTTTTGTTCAAATTTGACCAAGAGTTTTCTAAATTCACAAAGAATGATTGTAGCTTGAATCCAAATCATCAATTTTACTATGAACTTTTGTCCATGTAGGCAGCTCATGTGTTGTGGTCAAGATGATGCATTGGAAACTTGAATATCTTTTTCCTTTTCTCATTTTCTTGATGATTTAATTCACGTGAAATCTTAGGGACTTGTCTATCTTCATTTTAAAATATTAAAAATTACATAATACGGTTAGATAAATACATAACTAAAGCTAAAATAATTTGCATGTTTTATTTATACCCATTTAACTATATACTTTCTCTTAATATCAAATGTTTTAAGATAAATACTTTCTCTTAATAACTAAAGATAAATACGTAATTTATTTTAAGATGATTGTTCAACTGATATTATTTGTTGATCAAATGTTTATTAAGTGAAGAATCACTTAATATCAATGATTAATACATTACACACGATTATTAGTGATAATATTATAAAATAAATATAGATAATTCATATAATATCTTTTTTGAATGTATTGAATATTTGAGACTATCCCTCCCTTTTTTATACTAAGAAAACTATGGAGAAAATTGTTTCAAATATATAAGGATGATATATTATCATAAATATTGCATATTCATTGAACTTAGTCATCATGAGAAGATATAAGTCATCAAAAAAATTTAAAATTTCATTCACATATAAGAGTTTCGATATTTATCGATCAACACTCATTATTCACAATAGTCACAAGCTCAACCTTAATGATTGCTCCTCTTAAATATGTGTACTTGCTTAATTCTTTTCATCTCGATATTTATTCTCCTTTTTGTAATATCATAAAGACCAAAAAACTAGGTGAAGCAAAACTAGATTCGATTAAAAATCATAGGAAAAAATATTTGATGTAAGATATGTTGTCTTCAAGTTATCATGGTCTTTCCTCCACTCGATCAATACTTTTTGTTGAATTTCTTAACAAAATGTAGAAGGCCAAAAAAGTAAGAACATTGTGGATGGATAATAGATCCACTGGTCATGATATAGAATGTAATGCACATGTACTAAAATAAATTTTTTGATTGTATCATGGTGGTAACAACTAAATGATTCTTCCTCTGTTAGGTTTACTTGAAAATGCTAGAGAATAATACATAGTAAGAGAATCATATCATATTTGATGACTATTTTCATTTGATCAAAAAATATGGCACAAAGGTTAACAAGAATACCTTATAAAATGTAATGAAGTAAGGATACAAAATTGTCTATCAATTTGGTATGATTTAATATTATCCACACATGCAAATGTAATAAGAGTTCTAATAGCAGCAAGCCTAGTTACTAGTGTATCAGTTTGTTTATAATCAATTCATTCTTCTTGGACATAACCTTGAGCAATTAGTATTGCCTTATTTATTATAATTATTCTTTGTTCATTTAATTTATCTCTAAAGGCTCATTTTATTCCAACCATATTTTCAGGATCAGTTATTGAAACCAAATATTAAACATAATTCTTTTGAATTTTTTCTAATTATTCATGCATAATATTCATCGAATCTAAATCTAGAAGTGCATCATCTACATTTTTGGTTCAATTTGTAAGATAGATGTCATGTGAATATTTTATTTTAGGGCTGACTTAATGTTTGACCTTATTATGTAAATTTTATGAGACATTTTGCTTTAGATAAATCTTTGACTATTTCCAAGTGAGGTATTCATTTTTGGGTGAAGATCTAAGTGTGACAATTTTTTCATTCTCTTGAACTTCATTTTAAGTTGCATCTATTTTCTTCATTGATCTCAATCTCATTTGAAGTAATATTTTGTAATATGGGTTGTTCTATAAATTTCATATGAATGTATTCTTCAAGAACAAAAGTTATTTTATTATATATTATCTAAAACTTTGATTTTTTAATGTATCCAACAAATATTCCTTCTTCATTCTTCTAATGTAACTTTCCAAGTTCCTCTTCCATTATTTAGAATAAAAAAATTATTTATAGTTTTATTCTTAAGTAAGTCATAAGGTTTTAGGAAGATTGCTAGCATGATGTGTCGTGCGTGGCTGCTGGTATAGATGAAGAAAGGCGGGCCGCTTGAATGGTTCAGTAGGAAGATTACTCGCACCCAACATGATTCTATATGTCCGTAATGCTCTCAAGTAAACACGCCTAGCTCAGATTGGGTACGAATCCAGCCAAAAACCCTACAGATTCTCTCTCTCTCTCTCTCTCTCTCTCTCTCTTAGAGCATTAATAATATCCTCGACATCTTTCATGTCCTCTCTCTTTCTCTATAATATTCTATCATAAAAGTAAAGTCGACCAAGTAATAGGTACCTATAAGCAAAAAAATTAAACATAAACATTCCATTTTTTAAGTCACATTTTACCAACAAATCACTATTTTTTCTTAGATTATGACTTGTAACTATTTTCCTGAACATACATATGAAATAAATATAGTGAGGATCACTATGAGCTTCCCTATCTCTCTCGATGGAATGTTCAAAAGAGAAATAAAGAGGAGATGAAGGATGTTGGGGGATTATTGAAGCGCTTATGGGGGGGGAAGGGACAGAGAGAGAGAGAGAGAGAAGCCCATAATGAGCGTCACTATTTTATGGCATGTTTATACTAAATGAAAACAGGTATTATTCATCGTTTAAGAAAATAATAATGGTTCATTACTAAAAAAATGATCTACAAAACACCTCTTTTTTTGAGAAGTGGAACGTTTCGGTTTGGCTTTCTAGGTTCTCGGGGTGCCGATTACCTAATTTATTTATGAACTGAGGACAAAATGCCTGTTTGCTTACCAAAAGTGGTAGCTTTTCCTGTCTTGGAAACTTTATCCGGGTAGCGTGTTCCCGAAGACCTGGTTTTCCGGGGGACTTTAGATCTGAATGGATGGTGTTCATGCGACTGAATCGAGTTAACGGCCGATGAGCACACTTGGCCTACCTCTGAGCGATCTCCCGAGCCACGGCGCCCCGTAGCGGCTCCTCTAACCCGCTGGAATCTAGAAGATGACGGTGCCCGGCAGATGTTCGACCTTCGTTCCCATATCTCCTAGCAAACCATCTCCGCCGCCCCGTCGACGGAGCCCGGCGGGTGGCGGGCGGCGGCCGGCGGCCGGCGGCGACGAGAGATGACAAATCGCCACCAACCACGCCGACGCTCGAGCCAGCAACGGATTGCGGCCATTATGTGGATTTTGGCTTCTCCGTCTCTCCGACCCGCTGGAATCCAGAGGATGGCTGTGCCTGGCAGCTGTTGGGCCTTCGTCTTCACGTCTCCCGGCTGGCACCTCTCGCAGCCCTGTCGGCGGAGCCCGGCCGGTGGCGGCCGGCGGCCGGCGGCGATGAGAGATGACAAATCGCCACCTACCCCGCTGACGGTCGACCTGCAACAGATTGCACCAGAAGCCGGGCCCTTGCCAGTTGCCCTCACCTCATCTCTCCACCCCTCTCTCTCTCTCTCTCTCCATCCCTCCCCCTCTCTTTCTCTCCCTCTCTAGTTCTCTCTCTCTCTCTCTCTCTCTCTCTCTCTCTCTCTCTCTCTCTCTCTCTACTCGGTTTAAATAGCAGGAGGGATCGTCTTCTCTATATCTCATATTTGGAGATCCGGAGGGGGAGGAACCGGGGTATTTGCATCTGATCAATGAACTTCAGAGAATCGAGGTCTTCCTGTCTAATTAATGAGTTTTTAATGGTTGCTTCTAGATTTGGATTCGGAATGGGAAGAACGTGTGGATGGATAGTTCTCTCTCTAGGCCTGCTGGTTTCGGTCGGGAGAGGCCCCGCAAGTCAGTTTGCAGATGCAGCTTGCGACCAATATGTGGATATTACTTATCTCCAGAATGCTGCGGCCAAGGGAGCAGGTTCCACTCCTCTCCCTCTCTCTCGATCTCTCGATCGCTATCTATCTACTATCATATGCGTAACTATCAATCCATTTCTCTCTCTCCCTCTCTCTATCTATTTATTGTCATTGCGTAACTATCAATCCATTTCTCTCTCTCCCTCTCTCTATCTACTTATTGTCATTGCGTAACTATCAACCCATTTCTCTCTCTCTCTCTCTCTCTTTCTACCTTTACAGGTAACTATCTACCCATCTCTCTCTAACTATAAGCACACCCATCTACCGATTCCTGTTTATCTTTCTCTCCATCTATCTAGTATCTCTCACTCTCTCTCGCTAAAGATTCTCCGGGCTCACCGCAACCGTTTGACAGTCTGCCTGGACGGGAGTCCACCGGCTTACCATCTCTTCAGAGGCTTTGGAACCGGACTCAACAACTGGCTCGTCCATCTCGAGGTGACCACCTCCGACAGAACCGAATTCCTCATTTATTTCTCTCTCTCTCTCTCTCTCTCTCCCCAAATGGGTGGTGTCTCCTACTCATTACAGAGCCTGGCTTATTTTGTTATTTAGCACCGTAAAGTGAAGGCTTTGGTCCACAGGGGGGTGGATGGTGCGACGACGTCTCTAGCTGTCTCGCCCGGAAGAACACCAACTTGGGCTCCTCCACAGCTATGGAGAAGCAAGCCCAGTTCGCCGGAATCTTGAGCAGCAATCAGCAGTGCAATCCAGGTCGGTACCTTCATATACAATGCAAATATTCCAAATCTTGGTCTTAATACATTTGGTCTCGCACCTCTATAGTTCTTATATTTTAAATCAGAAATGTCTTGTTAACTTATCTCTAATCTATCATCAAGATGTATACTTGCAAATCTTGGTCCTAAATACCAAGATTTCAAATGGGTTTAGTTTTATGTCCAAAAATATTTTTTAGGGTATGAATAATTAATTTTTATCAGCTGTATTTATATCGTAAATACTATCCCAATCTTTGTGCTAATATCCAGATTTCAAATGGGGTTTTAGCCTCTCATCTCTATTATTATTGTACTTATGTCTAATTTTCTTTTTTAAGAGTATGAGTGACTAATTTATCATCAAGATTTATATTGCAAACACTATCCCAAAATCTTTGTGTTCATACGCAGATTTCGAATGGGGTCTTAGCCTCTCATCTCAGTTGTTCTTGTATTTATGTCCAATTTTCTTTTTTAAGAGTATAAGTGACTAATTTATCGTCAAGATTTATATTGCAAATACTTATCCCAAAATTTTGTCTTAATTCCCAGATTTCAAATGGGGCTTTAGTCCCTAATCTCTATAAATTTTGTATTTGTGTCCAATTTTCCTTTTTTTAAGAGTATGAGTGACTAATTTATTGTAAAGATTTATATTGCAAATACTTATCCCAAATTTTGGTCTTGATACCCAGATTTCAAATGGGGTTCTAGTCTCTAATCTCTATAATTTTTGTATTTATGTCCAATTTTATTTTTTTATAGAGTATGAGTGACTAATTTATCGTCAAGATTTATATTGCAAATACTATCCCAAATCTTAGTCTTAATACCCAGATTTCAAATATTTTAGAATGAAAAATATGGTTTAAGCATATGAGAGACTAATAAAGATATATGTAGGAGAATTCATGCTAAAAGTGTTATTTACCCGAATTATGTGTTATTTATTAGATTTCCATTTTTTACCACGTGTTTATCTTATGGTAACTGCATCATAACGTTTTTCAATCCAAATATATTATTGCCACGAATTTTTTTTTACGCAAAATAATGAAGTTTCTAACCTGGGTTATTCCCCGAAATACAGTTATTAATTTCAGCATTTTTTTATTTTCCAGATTTCTATAATTGGAACAAGGTGAAGATCCGCTACTGTGACGGCTCCTCATTCACTGGAGACGTGGAAGAAGTGGATCCCGTGAGCACTCGTCCACGCTTATAATCTTGGCCACATAAGCCCAAAATCTTGGCCCAGCTCAGCACCTTGCTGAGCCCACTACTATGAAGCTCATTTTTACTGCCACGTGGCATTCCCACCCCCCTCTGCCCATTTGACAGCATCTCTCTCTCTCTCTCTCTCTCTCTCTCTCTCGCTAAGATAACCCAGGCCGGGACCGCCCTCGCTCGAGCCTCTACCTTTGACTACATATTAATATCAATAATAATAATAAAGTTGAGAGATATTTTCTTTCAATGCCAGAGTTTCTAAATACTTTTGGTGCCATTTTCTTCGATGGGCAGTCCACCAATCTCCACTATCGCGGGCACAGGGTCTTCATGGTGGTGATGGAAGAACTACGGTCGAGAGGGATGGACCGTGCAGAGAATGTAAGCCGACTAGTGCTGTTTTCCGAATGATCTTCTATCTATTTATCTCTCTCTCTTTCTCTTTCTCTCTCTCTCTCTCTCTCTCTCTCTCTCTCTCTCTCTCTCTCTCTCTCTCTATCTCTATTTATCTATCATCTATATATATATATATATATCTCCTCTATTTATCTCTCTCTCTCTCTCTCTCTCTCTCTCTCTCTCTTTCTCTGTATCTCTATTTATCTACCTATCTATCTCTCTATCTCTCTCTCTCTCTATTTATCTATCTATCTATCTTTCTATCTGTCCTGTGTTTCTCTTGTGGGTGATTTGGCCTTGAGACACGTGGCAGGCACTGCTTTCTGGGTGCTCGGCGGGCGGTCTGGCTTCCATGTTGCACTGCGATGGGTTCCGCTCCCTATTGCCCGGGGGAGCCAGGGTCAAGTGCCTCGCAGATGCCGGCTTCTTCATTGACGTGTGAGTTTACCCATTCTGCTTTCTGGTTTCTCACTCTACCTTTACTTCAATGGGTTCTCTCTCTCTCTATCTTTACTTCAACATATTTTATCTCTCCCTCAATCATTACTTCAACAGCCTATCTCTCTCTCTCTCTCTCTCTCTCTCTCTCTCTTTCTATCTTCACTTCGACATCTCCTCTCTCTATATCTATCTATTTTCACTTCAACGTCTTCAGTCTGTCTGTCTGTCTGTCTGTCTGTCTCTCTCTCTCTCTCTCTCTCTATTTACTTCATCATCTTCTGCATCTTCTGTCACTCTGTGTTTTTTACTTCAACATTTTCCAACTCTTTCCCTCCCTCTGTCTCTCCACCTCTATTTCTACCTCATCTTCTCTCTCTCCCTTTACTTAAACATCTTCTGCATCTTCTGCCGCTCTCTATTTTTGCTTCAACATCTTCCAACTCTTTCGCTCCCTCTATCTCTCCACCTCTATCTTTACTTCATCCTCTCTCTCTCTCTCTCCCTTCACGGTTCATTGGGCCCCGGAACCTGAAGTAGAGAGAGAGAGAAAGACGTAAAAGGAAGGGGGGGGGTTTATTTCGAGTAGTTGACGTTGACGGAGACGCCTCTTATGGTGGTAGGATGAGCATCGACGGAAATCGTACAATCAAATCATTCTACGACGGCGTGGTCAACTTACACGTAAGCTAGACACTTAAATTGACTTATTTTTCGATGATTACGTCATCGTAATTCCATCTCACATGGTCGGTGGTCGGGCAGGGATCGGCGAGACACCTGCCGCCCTCCTGCACTTCCAAGATGCCCCCCAACACGGTGAGTTCCGAAGAAAAGCGTCAAGAGAGAGAGAGAGTTAGGGCTGAGAGTTGCTCATGGATTCTTCTGGGCAATGCAGTGCTTCTTCCCGCAGTACATGGCTTGGCGAATCCAGACGCCTCTCTTCCTGCTGAACCCGGCGTATGATTCATGGCAGGTCAACAATCTCCTCTCTCTCTCTCTTTCTCTCAAGACTACCAAAGCGACCGTAGATTCACCTTCCTCTCTCTATTCATCCTCCTGTAACTCTCTATCTCTCTCTCTAACAATCTGCTCGTGAACGTATCCACTTGACTGCCTACGTAGTGTTCTACTCTCTCTCTCTCTCTCTCTCTCTCGCTATCTCTATCTTTCATCGTTTCTACTTGGCGTAACCTTGGGCTGGGTGCTCAGATATCGAACGTCTTGGTTCCGTACACTGCGGATCCCTCAGGAAGCTGGAAGTCGTGCAAGACGGACATAAAGCAGTGTTCTCCCCCTCAGCTCGACGTCCTTCAACGTGAGTCCTCTCTCTTTCTCTCTCTCTCTATCTCTCTCTCTCTCTCTCGCTCCCCCTCTCTACCTTTCTATCTCTAGATGCATGTATTTCCAACCCTCCTAACTGCGTCGCTCTCCCTCTTACACAGTTCATGTGGTGATCTCCGTCGCCTTTTCTATTCATTCATCCACCTCTATCACCCCCTAACAGATGCTTTTATTTGTTTCTCTCTCTCTCTCTATCTATCTCTATCTCTCTCTAAACAGGCTTTCGGACGTATTTTCTCGAGGCAGTAGGAGGTCTGGGGTCTTCCTCGTCTCGAGGGATGTTTATAAACTCGTGCTTCGTCCACTGCCAATCCGAGGACCAGCGGACTTGGCTATGGCAGGACTCCCCAACCCTTCACTCCACTGTAAGCTACCGTCTCTCTCTCTCTCTCTCTCTCTCTCTCCACATCTCTTTGGTCTGTTCTCTATCTCCTTCTCTACCCATCATCTCTCTCTCTACCCATCTCATCGGTCTCTTCCCATCATCATCACCAATCTCTCTCTCTCTCTCTCTCTTTCTCCCTCTATCTTCTCTCCCTGTGTTTTTGCCCGTCATCTCTCTCTCTCTTCTCCCCAAAACCCTGTTTTTTCTATCGTAATTCTGCAGAATTCTGGTCGGGCGGTCCAAACGCCTGCCACGCAGCATCCCTCTGTCTACGTGTCTTTTCATCCCGTCTCCAGCGTTTTCCGAGGACTTTCCGGAAACCTACTACCGGTGTGCCGTTTGGGTCGCAGCAAATCGGGAAGGCCGTGGGGGACTGGTACTACGACCGGAGGGGCTTCCAGGAGGTGGACTGCGCGTACCCCTGCAACCCCTCTTGCCCCAAGTTCTACACGTACCACCCCATCATATTCTGACGTCACTTCCGCGTCATCCACTCCCCCTCTCTTTCTCTCTCAAGAAGCCCTCGGGGATGGACAGAAAGAGAGAGAGAGAGAGCGTGTGCTTTGGTTAGAGAGAGGAATTCTCTGTAAAGACTGGTATGTAAGAAAGAAGGAAATCTTAGGATGCTCTCTCTATCTCTCTCTATACCGTTGATCTTTCTCTTTATCTCTACCCTGCTGACCGCTCTTACTCTCTCTCTTTCTTTCTTTCTCTCTCTATCTATCTATCTATCTCACTCCACGCAGAAGAACCTTCGGGGACGGACAGGAAGGGAGGGGAGAGAGAGCGCGTGTGTGATGAATATCTGGAGGAGAGAGAGAGAGGAATGATGAGCTCTGTATATACCGGTATGTTAGAAAGAAGACAATCTAGGATGGTCTCTCTCTCTCTCTGTATCTTTCTCCCTCTCCACGCAGAAGAAGCCCCGGGGAACGGATAGAAAGGGAGAGAGAGAGAGAGAGACCATACATATAGATATATATCTGTTTCCCCTCTCTTAGAAAGAAATTCGTAGAGTGTTAATGGGCTTTGCTGAGTTTAAATACATCGCTACTCAGAAGGAATCCACCCCCGCCCCTTCCCTCCATAGCGCAGCCCTCCGAATCCTCCTCGGCGGCGCCGCCTCTGCCCGCGCGGCGGCCACCGGCGGCGAGAGAAAATATGGTGGGCAGCCGGCAGCGGCCAGAGACGGCGACGGTGGCGGAACTCCGGCCTCAGCTCGGTCTTCCGGCGAACGGGCGACGGAGGCGGCGGCGGCGGCTCCCCTTCACGAGGAGACCCGTCGGCTTCTCCCCCTTCTTTCGCTCCTTATCCTGCAGACTTCTCCGGCGCACTTCCATCTGCAAGGCCGGCGATCAAGCTGGGCTCAAGCCTCCGTTTAAAAGCTCCGCATCCCCGCCGCAGCCGACGGAATCAACTTCAGAGGAGGAGGAGGAGGAGGAGGACGACAGCGACATAATGGATGAAGACGACGACGACGAAGAAGAAGATGTGGGCACCTACTGTTTTTCTCCATTTTTTCCTCTTTGTTTCTCCTTACGCTTCGATCTCCCTGTCGAAATTTCTTTCCCTGTAGGTGGCGGAGGCGACGGTGCAGGTGGATTTTGGGTTCTTCGACCCAAAGCCGGGGGATTTCCATGGCGTGAAGCTTCTTCTTCGAAGTTACCTTGGCGACCGGGAGTGGGATGTCAGCGGCTTCGTTGACCTTATCCTTGGCCAGACCACCGTAGGGACGGTGGTCAAGTCAGAGAGCCCGGAAGGAGAAGAACAAGAAGAAGGAGAAGAGGAAGAAGCTGCTGCTAGCGGAGAAGGTGGAGAATCAGGCGAAGCTGAGGATGTGGGACCTTATGCTGTCATTACTGCCCTAAACCTGGGAAGATATGGGGTAATAATCATGGATGCATGAAAAATTTTATGATCGGTTTTTTGAATTTGTTGACATTCTGATTGCACCCATCTTGAAAAACCTCAACTTTCTTCGATCTTTCTCTATTGGGTTCGGCTGGTTTTGTCTATTTTATTTTTTAGTTCATGTTTTTTGATTTTTGATTTTAGTTCAAATTGCATCATGAACAATCTTTTCCACTGGCTTCTGCTATTCTATCTATCTTTTCAGTATAATTCTGCATAATATTATATGATTGTTCATTATATGTTGCATTTTTATTTCGATTTAAGCTGCTAAATTGTGAATTATCTGGTAATCTAGATGTCTTTTGAGCCGATGGCCTCATCGTTTTATTGTTTTTTTTTTCTTCGTTCTTCACAACAGACACATCAATGCATCAAGGAGCTGAAAAACTACATCCTTGAGGCATGCTGTGAGGATCTTATGAAGAAGAAGAAGCTACAACTCATGCTCAGCGGGGAGGGAGCACACGATGTTGGGCTCCTGGTCTGTGAACGCTTTGTGAACTTCCCTCATCAGCCAGTATCGCCCCTCTATGAAGGCCTCTTCGATGAGGTATCATGGGCGACCGAAGATGAGGTCGATCCGAGTTCTTGGTTCTATCTTGCTCGATGAACATAATAGTTCTGATTTTAGGAAAAGATGGGGCGTGTGTTTGATTGTTCTAATACTTACGTTTTTTTTTTCTCTTTTTTTTTCTTCTTCCAGCCGACACAGGAGCTTCGTGATTCCTTTCGATTCAAGTCCTATTTGATACTGACAAGAATCTTCATGGTAGGGAAATCTCAGATTCAGGGTTTTGAGTATCTTTCTGATCGAACATTCTGACTTCACTGATTGGGCATGTGGTCAACCCAAGATTCTAAGTTGGTTTTGATGATTTTTACTAATCATGCAAATATATTTGCTTCTGGATCATAATTTTTTTCCCCTCTGAAGTGCTCTTCAGATGGCTTTCTACTTGATACTTGCATGAATCTTCATGTATGAATGTCTTATGTCCTGGGCTTTTTATTATTATTATTATTATTATTATTTATCGAAGATGGTGATGTTACTCATTGGGTATTTAGTCAACCCAATATTCTAAATATGAGTTCTCATATTTTTTATGTATCATTTTAATATGTATATGCTTTTTAGAACATATTTGTTTCACCTGAAGTGTTCTTCCAACGGTTTTCCAGAGAAAGGACGCTGACTTTAGGGAAAGATCAAAGATCTCTTCAGGGAAAAAGGTAACAATATAAAATATGAAAACATTTTATGAATTCTTTAATCCCTATTTTTGTCCTCACATTCCATATTATCCATAGTTTCACTCTTTGATAGCGTTCTAATGCAATCTGTTCTTCGGAGTTTAGACCAAGAGAAGAGTTTCTGAGGATGATGAGTCTATTGTCTATGTAAAGGCTGAAGATGAAATCTTTCTTAAGGTAAAAATCTTAGTGCTCTAATATAGAGACATTGGATTATTTATAATCCTTAAAAAAACTATAATAAATATTAACCTTTCCTTTTGTGACCTCAGCTCTGCTCATTATCCTTCACCGTTGACTTACCACGTAAAGAGCAAGTGGTTCCTCCTGAGGTACGTTCCTTGTCGTGGCTAATTTCCAGCTTTCTATTATTGATTTTTTTGAAATATTTTGGTTTGAACATTATTTTTTTCATTAATTTGATCGTAATCTTTCTCTAACTTTGCTGGAATCAGTTAGATATTTTGATTAATGATCACTCCAACAGAAAAAAATAAATCAATTCTGCACAATCTGATTGGAGTTCAGATTGTGCAGAATTATTCTTTGAATGATTCATCAAGGTTCCATGCATTCTTGATTTTTCTAGGAACATTCTGATTTCCTTTTAATATATTTTTAATCTCCTTTTTCGGTCATTATCTGAGGATAAACACAAAAAAGTCGCCTTTTTCTGGATATTTATGATCTGAATCTGCCTGCCCACAAAATGATAGATGAATATTTTTTAATGGGTGAAAAATAATGAGAAATGTCCTGCTTGGGCTGCCCTTGAATGATCTAAAAATTATTGATATATTTTCAGCTGAAGGGCTACAAGGAGATGGCATTATTCATGGTTGTTGAATCATGCAAAGTGCCTGCTTTTAGGGAGGAGCTCAAGTCCTTTCTACTGGAAGATTGAATCCCCGAGGTCCCCCCTTTCTTTCTCTCTCTAGCTTCGATGTGTTCTCTCTCCTCATCACATTCTAAATAATTTCGTTTCTATTTCTGGGTATTTAAATTTTTTATTGCCCATTTGAAATCCAGACGGGGAAGAATATGAAATGGACCCCACCACTGCTGAAATGCGTGCACCATCGGGGCTGGGGGTCAACGGCCGAACGCTATTATTTTCTGAAGGAGTTTTCCTTCCACGTTGGGTGCGTTTTGGTCAATGCAATCTGGTGGGCAGGACTCGGCTTATTTATTTCGATTTTTTATTTATTTTATTGGGCTGGTTTTCGGCTCCGTTGACAGTAATTATCAATTATTTGAATTACCTCATAGTATTATATCAGGTATGTTTGAAACCTTCATCGATGATGGACCTCATCATACTTGGGGGGCCCACCGGCCTCCCAAGGCAGCGTTGACTGAACACTCTCATCGAAGTTTATGGCCTACGAAGCCCGGGGAGAGAGAGATGAGCTGTTGAAGAAGAGATAGATACAGAAAAAGATATATATATATAAAGAGAGAGAGAGAGAGAGAGAGAGAGAGAGAGAGAGAGAGAGAGAGAGAGAGAGAGGATGTTGAAGTAAAGATATGCGCAGAAATATATATATGTGCACATATATGTGTATAGAAAGAGAGAGAGAGAGAGAGAGAGAGGTGAAGTGGGCTGCTGGGCCATTGGGTCCCCAGAATTTTTGGTGGAGGCCCGATAAAGTTCGCCTTTCAGGAAGAAGACGAGGAAGAAGAGGGGAACAAAGGAAGAAGAGTAAGGGGGGAAGAGGGGGACCGTGGAGGAGTGGTGGCGCAGTCAGGGGCGGCGACGATGCTGAGGCGGTCGGCGGTTCGGGCCCTTCGAGATGGAGCCCCGGGTGGCGGCGCCCCCGCTGCACTGTGGGCGGCGACGAGGGGCTTAGCTCCGGCTGCCTCGACGGCGAGAAGCGATGGCTGGGCCGCTCTCCACGGCGAGCGGACGCTGGAAGGCGTCGCCTCTGAGAGTTTCTATGCCACCTCTCTCAAGGGCTTCCTCGAGGTTCGCTTGTGGTTACTTTACGATCTTCTCTTTCTCTTTCGCTGTTCTTGCTTAGGTTCGGTATGTGCAGATATACTCTTGCCCCTTCTCTTCGTCTGGTGATCTCCGTGGTTTTATCGAATTGAATGCGTATGTGGAACCTGGGGCTCTCGAAAACCTCATGGGTCAGTTGATATCTAGGGTTTAACATGGGTTTTTAGACCATAGCGGTTCGATTTATATGCAGAAAATGAATATATCTTATCGTGAGAATCATTTCATGCGGATTACATCACAGGAATCTCGTAGGAACGAGAGCAGCGGTCCCATGAACGCCTGGGGAATGCTTCTCCCCATTGGGTCAGTGTGGGTTTAGTAGTGTAGCATCATGAGTTCCCTGTAAAACCAAGAATATGAACTAGAATTTTCTCTTCTGATGGGTTCGTTGGCGTCGTTAATTGCGCAATATCTAGGAAAATCCAGCTGAAGACGGTACCAGTATCTCTACATTTCTGGGCTTTGATCTTAAGGGGTTTGAAGAAGAGATTTCGTCTAATCAGAGAAGAAAATTGCCATGAACATTGATCAGTGTACTGAACAAATGCATTGATATTGTAGGCCTCCTCATCCCAACTAGTAAGAAAATTCATGCGTCTCCCCAGGTGTTAGTCGTCTACTTGATTCTTGGTGGCATGAAAAGCTGTGTATACAGGTTATTGAAATGAAGTTTGCTGCTTGGGTTTAATTATCATCAGCTTTCATGTTTGTGATGTGTTCAATCGGTGGAAGTTCTCCCAGCTTTCATGTTTATTAGTTTCTCAGATATTGATTTAGATTTATTTAATTAGAGTTTCTCCAGCTGTGATAAGTAATAGTCTCCCAGTGCTTTATTATTCTCATAACTGCACTGTGGTCCATTTATAAGGTTTTTTTTGCATTGAAATTGGTTCCTGGTGGTGCTAAAACAGGTTTTGGCCGAATCAAATAAGCGAAACTGGTCGAATTGTAGCGCTAATTTGGGGATTAAGGTCGCATTCTGATTTATTCCTTGGTATTTATTTTGCCCTTGATGAAGGAGTTGACCGAGGACTAAGTCTCCCTCCTTGGTTGTGTTGTGCAGGGCATTTCAAGTAGCCAAGGTCAGTTTATATGATCTTTGACCTCGTAATTATTTTTTTATATTATTTAATTTTCTGTTAAGCTGTATTTTTCCCATTGTAATGGTTTGACAGGAAGAGATTCGATCCCACTGGAGTTTTTTTTTGTCTTTCTCCATTCAGAAAAATAGCGCAATTTTTTGACTTAATTGTTGTAGATAGGTTGACAATTTTGAGACCATAAAGGTCAACTTGCTCAAAATTTCACAGCTAGAAACCAGCTAAGAGTTAGATCCTCGTAAATTGGATGATAAAGGTGCTGAAATGAATTGGGGTTTGCTTCTTTTAGTTGTTGTGGGCTTCTCTGCCGTTTCAGTTTGGGGTGATTTCTTGTTGAGCAGGCCCCCAGCTTCCATTCATCGATAGAGCATTTGGAAGACACTGCATGGCCCATTCTTGCATAAGAACACTCACCACCTCTTCATCGTCTTCGCAACCATCTCAAAGGGCAGCGCGCGGGGTTTGATTCCTCCCCTTCCTCATCACTCTTGGTGATATATAGAATTTTTTTTTTTAATGTATAGTTTGATTCCTGGCCTGTTATGCTCATCTAGTCCTCTCTCACTGCCTGCCTGTTGGGTTTTTTTCCACTTCATTTTTGGTGGTATATTTTTTTCATCTTTCTCTCTCTAGAAACGCTGTGTTGTTTCCTACCCCTCTCCAGGAAGCAAGAAAGGATCTGGCTACGTCTGAGGATCCTTTTGATGCCCCGACATACAATATTCCTGAGAAACCTGTCACGTTCACCGAGGGTGCCTCTTACAGCATCATCATACTCTTGGGACTTGCGGTGGCAGCTGCCGCAGCCTATGCAGTTTTCAAGGAGCTGATCTTTGAGCCAAAGGAGTGAGTCTATATTTATTTATTTTCACTTATTTTCTGTCATGTATTTGTGTGCTTCAATATTTCTGAAATAACGGCCAGCTTCTGCTCAAGATAATTTTCCCCCCTTTTTTTAGTTTTAAATCGGATAATAATCACCAATAGAGAAAATCCAAAGGTCAAAAGAGTGAGTTTGATTTTTATTTTTATTTCCAGTATTTACATGCTTCAGTCAAGATTGAAAACTCCACTGTTATAGCATTTTTTTTCATTTTTCAACATTTTTATCTCTTAATATCTCGGAAATAAGAATCTTAATTTATAGCATATTCTTGACTTGTATGGATGGGGCCGGGCCTGTCGTTGAGATTCTCTAATGATTCTTCTTCATCCCCTGAATTTATTTTTTCTTCTTCTCCTCAGGTATAAGATTTATGGAAAAGCCCTCGAGAGGGTCCAGAATGACAGCCAGGTATCAAAAAGTATTTTTTATTTTTATTTTATTTTAATTATCATGGTCCCTATCTTAGATTAAAGCGCGCGGGTGACTTTCTCTGGGCTCATCAATATCCACCTCCATGCTTGGCCTCTTCCATTGACCAGGTCAGGGTTAGGATCGGATCCCCCATCACCGGCTATGGGCAAGAGAGCAGGAATCGTGCCGCTCGGCAACGAATCGCCCATAAGACGTGGACAGATGAGGACGGTGTGGAACATGTTGAGGTAGCTTCCTCTCTCTAGAAGTTGGGAAGATTTAACCTCTCTCTCTCTCTCTCTCTCTCTCTCTCTCTCTCTCTCTTTCTCTCTCTATGTTGAGGGTTCTGTATGCATACAATTTTTGTTTAATTCGGCGTATTTTTTTGGTGGGTTTTTTAATACACCTTTTTTTTTCAAAGTTGGCATTTTTTATTTTTAGTGGTGGGTTTTTTCCCTAATGATTTAATGGTTGCTATCATTATCAAAATCTCGTTCAGGTCAACTTCTTTGTTCGTGGGCCCCATGGGGCCGGCAAGGTCTACAGCGAGATGTTTAGGGACAAGGTTGACCGAGAATGGAAGTTCACCTATCTCATAGTTGACATCGTCTCTCCATCTCAGGCACGACTGATGCTCGAATCCTACATTCCGGCATAGAATTCTTTCCAGTCCGAGATGATCCCGGGATCCAGGCACCTCAAAGTTTCCGTCATAATGGTCAAAGTTTCCTCAAATAGCCCCCCATCTCCATCCCCTACCCCCCACGTTGACTTTTGGCTCATCAGTGGAAGAGGGTTTTAATTTTTCCCATTATTCGAGATATTTTCTGTCCTAATGAAATTTTTTGACCTCCCCTCGTTCTTGGGCTTTTCCCTTGTTCTCCCCCTTGTGCTTTATTTTTATTTATTTATTGATAATCAAAATGGTCGTTCTTGGGCCTTTCCCCTGATCTCCCACTTTTGTTTTATTTTTTATTTATTCATTGATGAGAAAGTGTTATATATATATATTGATATTCATATTGCTCTAATTTTATTTTTTTTCAATAAATAAAGTGTAATTATAATATCATCAATGCCCAGTTTTTATTTTTGGATTTTATGAGTGTATAGATATATGCCTTGAAGAGAACATCCATCAAATAATTTGGGTCTATCATCAATGTTCTTGGTCTCATGACATCAAAGGCCTTACAGTTATTTATGTGTACCCACCCGCACTTTCTCTCTCTATCATTCTCTTACTCAGCCGGCATAAAATATTTTTTTATTTGCATATCAACACATCTCTCATAAATAGACGTTCTAGTTCTAGAGAGAGGGAAGAAGAGGAGAGGTGGGGGTGGGGCTTACCGGATCACCAGCTTTGGAGGTTGGAGGAGACGCTCTTGAGGACCGGATGGTACCCGGTGTGCATGTATTTCTTGGCCGTCTCAGACCCGGGAAATCTGAGCCACTCATCGTAGAGACCCTTCACGATCGGGTTATCAAAGGGATCAGCAACTGCCACCTGGAGGAGAGGGAGAGAGAGAGAGAGGAGTAAGAAAGCATTATACATGAGCCAGAGGTGATTAATTATACACCGTAGGATTGACCATCAACGGCCCAATTTTTTTTTTCTTGAAAGGTTTTTTTTTTTGGAGGAAAAACCAAAAATAGAAAATTAAAAAAAACCATGGAACAATTATAACACTCACATCTTGCATGTATAGGACTTGCAGAGATTGGATGGCTTCTTTGACGGTTTGACCCGTTTTCGGTTTGAGTTGACCTCCGCCGTTCAAGCAGCCTGCGAGAAAAAGGATGAGAAGAAATAAGGAACCCCCATAATCTGGACTATGAATTTACTCGATTTATCTGCTTCTGAAAAAAAAAAAAAAAAAAATACCCGAAGGGCAAGCCATGATCTCGATGAAGTGGTAATCACACTTCCTAATCTTGATCTTCCGGACGATATTCTGCAGGTTTCGGAACCCATAACAGAGAGCAAACCGAAGGACTACCTCACCTTCCACCTGCAACCCCCACATCCGGCCCAAAAGTCAACCAAAAGAAAAAAAAAGTGAAAAAAAAGAATTTTCGAGGTATATGAATATGAAGTCTACTTCTAGAGTCAACTCTTGGAGGTCAGCGTTGCGGAGGATTCGGAAGTCGAGTGGGCCCGGGAGTTCCTTCCCGAATAGCTTCTTAGCTGCGTGGCGGAAGACCGTCTCGGCATAGCCGCCAGAGCCGCCGTTGACCCCAAAGAGACAACCTTCCTCGTCAACGTTGGTCAGCCTGGAACACCTCATCACATGACAGAAAGAAAAAACACCTCGGTCGACATGTTGGAGAAAGAGGGCCAGGAGATCCATCACCGAGCTCATTAAGCTTACGGAGTTTATCAATCATCACTGACTCTGACCGTTGACCACCACAAACCACACGTAGTCCGTGGTGGTCAACGGTCAAAGCAAGATTAAAAATGGATATAGGTACGTACAGTGGGAAAATTACTTTGCTGGAAGAAGAAAAATCAGGATGATAAACCGCAGCAGGCAGCATGATAATTCCAAAAATAAGGCAGGAACTTATTGAACTTATTAATTAATCATCACTGGGTATGCATGTTGAAGGAAGACTCGACCACTTAAGTGGAAATTATTGACAGACCACGAGCGGGTGCGATGGTCAACGCTCACAGCAAGATAAAAAAATGGATATATGTACGTACAATGGGAAAATTATAAGAAAAACCAGGATGATAAATAACAGCAGGCAGCATGATAATTCCAAAAAAATAAAGCGGGAAATTCGCTCTGGGCTAGAAATGGGGGGGGACCAGAAAGAGGAGACAGAGCCCAGGTGCACAGGAGACTTACAATTTATCCAGAGGAGCTTCTGCCAGGGACTCGAAGTCAACTGAGCTCGACTGCGCGGGAGGTCAAACGGGTGGTGAGGGCCCTGATAGGCGGTTCCAGATGCAAGGAGATTACACAGGCAGAGGGCTTCGTTACCTGTATTAGGTCCAAGATTTCCCCAGATGTTAGCACTGAGTCAACCTCGGGGATCCTCAGCTCTGCGGGGGTGAGGCGACCTTCTCCATCATGGTCAACCGAGAATACAAAGTCGTCCCTTGCGGCCTCGAGCTTCTTGTCATAACAGGGCATCACGGTCACATGGTAGATGCTTTCCGGCCTAGAAAACATGGTCCAAATCATCCGGGCAATATGGTCAAGGCTCTGATTCATGGAGGCTAGAAATTATGCACACCCACTTCATAAAATATTAGCTCACGTTGACTTTTGCACATGATTAGGAAGTCACATGCCACACTGTTGAAAGGACTTTGTGCAGAAATTCGGAGGTGGCACTCATCGAAGAAAAAGATAGAAGAAAACTCGAAGGTAGTAGGTATGGAATAACTGGGAAGAATTGTCTGATTGATTGCCAAAGAAAAGTCTAGTCAATACCAAGGGAACAGTAGATATATCATAAAGGATATCGTTTTGCTGCATTTTCAAGAAGAAGTTGACTTTTAATCCAAGATTGAGGCTTTGGGGGATAAGAAAAGTCTAGTCAATACCAGGGGGAACAGGAGATATTTTACTGCATTTTCAAGAAAAAAAAATGACTTTTAATCCAAGATTTAGGGTTCAGTTACAAGGACCATTGGTTCAGAAACGGATGCTCGTCTCATTCACTTTCTCCCCAGCATCATTTGGTCAACGAAATTTGAAACAGTTCGAGGGCACATGATTTCTCTGACAGTCAAGTGTTCCACCGCCATGCCTTCCCATGAAAATCTTATTTCCCCATAAATACATAGTTGATTTGGACAAAATGTAAGTACCATTACTCCCATGCATATAGAGTAATGTAACATCCGGAGACAATAGTATTTTACTGTTGAAATCTTAATGATTTGTCAGCCACATAAGTCGTTAAAGGAGGTTTTTCTTGCGTCGATCTGTTTCTGTGGAGTGTAAAAATCACCGCCAGCAGAGAAAATTTGATTTATGTAGTACTTACAGTCCACCATGCCTACTACAATATGATTATTCATGGAATATCTGAACTCCTAGCATCCCTCCCCTCTGAACCAAAAAGACGAAAAAACAGACAATTCAGCTAATCCAAAGGGAAAGCAGGATCCAAAATGACCATGGTCCAATCAGTCATCAAGCCAGCTGACCTGAAGGGGGAACCAGGCAACCCTGACTGAAATAATAACATGCATAAAAGTATACTTTGACATATTTGAGATACAGTTATCATGCCAAGTCAGATTCTTTTATATCCCACTTAGGCGGGTAACATCAAATGTTTTTCGTTTTCTTGTTCTAAAAACATTCCTCTTGCCGAACTACTAGAGTATTGGCAAAGCCTAGAGTAGGCTGAATGCCGGGATCCAAGTGAGTCCAATGTAGACCAGTTCTCTGTTTCCTTATCATTCAGAATGAGATAGGATTTCTCCCTTATAAGTTCACCAGGGACAACCTCCGGGTGAATCCCCTATTTCAAGTGTTGTTGTGTTCCAAGTTAGCAGAAGTCTTCTCGCCAGACATCTAACCTCCGGTTTAGAAAGCGTGTCTAGATTTTTCTGTGGTATAAACATCACAATATCTCTCTTTATCACATACTGGGCCATTTTCCTTTTGTTTTTCCCCTCTAATCCGCTAATCTACAAACATTCTCCCACAACAACTTCATCCTCGACCTTCAGTACTCTAAACATTCCACCAACTCTTGGATGCGTTCATAGACACAGCTTTCAGAACTTTTGAATCTGACAGGGTCTTAGACTTGTTCTTAAGTGAACCATGTGGGTTTGCACCTGTGACTGATTATATTAACACGTATTGGATCTTAGATCTCTCTGAATATCGTCATAAAGGAAGAAAAATACAGGCACATAATCAATCCCCAATTTTGAATTTCTTAGGTACATATAATGGAGAAAAGTGAATCATGGTATCCACTGTTGAAGACTATATGTTTATGTCAATGTAGAACGGAACATAGTCAATTAGATGCTATGAGAAAAGATTTTGTAATGTAAAGAAGCCTTAGGATGTTAGTGAGTGGTATGGAACGTGGGCCTACTAGGTTCATATTAAGTTTTATGTGTATTGCTCCTTTCTCCTCTCTGTATGTAAGTAGGTGAGAGTGGACACCTTAGTAACTCTAGTTTTTTTTTTTTTTTTTATATTTTATAAAGTACATGTAGAAAAATATGGCCCACATAAATTTCGAATAAAAAGTGAAATGGAAAAGTGGGATCCAACTCAAGGCCATAATTCTTCGTGAATTCGATCGTGGTAAAAGAAAAAACGTGAGGATTTGAGTGAAGAAACAGACCTAATCCCCATTTTCTCACAGATATGATGTTTGATTGCAGCTCCCATTGCTTGTTGGGGACTCTTCACGGAAGAAATGTAAGGCAAAATATATGATCCAAGTGTCTTTTCAGCATAACAGATCCAACCTAAAATCAATAATATCTTCTTTTTTAAAGTGCTCTATCTAACGGAGGAAAATATATTCAACAGGTTAATCTAGCATAACCCTTTCAGAATTGGATCTCAAGATCTTAAAAGTAAATAATCTTAAAGGGTGATTGTCGTTTCTCGGAAATAAGTAACTGAGAACAGGCAAGAAAAGTAAGCTATCTACTTTCAGTTCTCATTCAATGAAGCATACAATACCCCTCAAAGAAATGCAAGATAGCACGTTCATACAGACCCTTTGACATAGACAAACTCACTGCTACACAAACAACATGGCACACAATTCTCAAAAGCTCACGGTGACATTCTTCAAAAACTCATTGCTCATATTATTAACTACCTTCAATGCACCCCAATGGTAATTATTCATAGTTCAAAGATGGTGAGATATTTTACACAGGCCTCAAATGGACTGTGATAATGATGACATTCACACAAAATATGCAGCGTTTCATGGTGATGACCTCACTATTTGTGTTATGGTCGTAGATGGGATCCATCTTAGTGTGACATACCTCATGCTATGTGTGATGGAACAGAAAATTCATGTGACGAATCTAAGGAGTTGTACCCAACTAGTTAACTCATATTTGCAGAAATTAGATGAATTCCACTGTTGTGCAGACAGATGCACCTCATGTTTGGATTATAGCTGAATGGAACAGAAAATTCCCCACAGACCAAGGCTTAACAATCAACCTAATACTTGAACAGGATTGTCACCTCACATTTTCTTCTGTGCTCGCATCAGCATGTTATCCACAGCTTCCTATATGCATCGGATTGTAGATGCACATTCAGCATTAAGTTTGAATAGAGTTTCATCCCTCGATTTTTCTCCTCGGCTGTACCATCATTATTTGTATCTGAACTAAAATGCCATATCACACTTTGTTTTATGTTTCTCTCTTGGGTTAGGTCATACGAGTGTACCCCTACTTTACTACTTGCAATGAAGTGGTGTCTCTATGGACCACTTATCCCAGTTAAATTTAGTGGCAACAGCCAAGCGATCTTTCCATTAAAAAATCATGGTCAAATTTTTACTTTCTGAAAATTATATGCATACAGTGAATGGACCAATTAAACACTATGAATGTTTATCAACAGCTTGTGCTTAATCTTCATGAACTCATGCAGCCGTCTGAAAACAATTTGATTGAAAATTATAAACAAATCATACCACATAACTTGATGATTAAAAAGTATCCCATGTCTAAGGATTAGATAAGAACTTATGAAATCATTAACTTGGAATTTGAAATAGATGTGTCATGGTTTAAGGTAAACCAAAAGATAACAAAATATGATCATGAAGCAAAATTCCTTATGCATTAAACTTTTTCTTGAACTAATTGAAACTAATTCGGATGAACTGATAACAATTCATACAAACCATCGTGTACAAGCACCTGGACATGCTGATGAAAGCATAGGAATGGATGACCCATGTTCCCGTCCATCATTCACGTGATTTTGTTTATATCTTGAAATGAATTCGTTACAAGACTCAATAAGTGATATATCTCTGCTGCAACTTGTATCAAAAACGGCCTTTACACCCATACCCTTCAAGAAAGTAGTCAGCTTCCTGAAAACCTGAAGATGAAAGAGGAATTGCTTATCAATAGGAGTTTGTTGTCCAAGTTCACAACCAGGGAAGGGTTCCAAACCTCAGTCACATTTTACATTCCCAAAAGAGGAAGTAGTCACCCATCGTCACCCATCGTCAGCCATCGATAAGCTTTGCCTATCTTTGTATTTGCAAGTAACACTTGTGCATATGTGCATAATGTATACAAGAATTTCAATCAGAGCCGTATCACAGTAAATCTGTAAAGGCCAGCCTTCAGGTCAACTGACCACTGGCTCTCATGTCAACCCAAATTTTAGAAGTGATCACTCACTTCCAGCCTATTTACTGAAAGCGAAGACAAAAGGAAAAGACCCAAAGATACTCTGCACCAGGAATGCAGCATATGTATTAACCCCATAACGAAAAACAGGTGTTTGGCATTTAGCTACATAGAAGAATACGTGAGTATATTGTTAAAATATATGCATAATCCGCTTTTCAAAATCGTGCATAACGAGAACAAGGACATAATATTTTAGGAAAGACAAGGAAATGATAATTTTTTAGATATAAATGCATATTATCAATTCATATTTAATACTCACATGTGGTTATTGGTTCATAAATAATCATTCCTAGTTGCTGTACACTCCTGACTCAGGAATCGCAAATTCCACATCTAAACATAAACAAGAGTATGAGTTGAAGAATGATGTTATTTTTGTCACCTGAGAAGGAGAAAGATTGAAGTAAGCAGCTAATGAAGCCCTTGACTGAGGAGAAAGGGAAACAATGACAGCCTTCTCTGAGTTGATCTGGGATAAGAACTCATCCAGGCTTTGCTTCTCAAGCATGACTGTCTCAGCAGACGTTATACAACCACTGTAAAAATACTCAGCTTTAGCATCACAGAACAAAAGCAGAGAAACAGGCGTGTCCTTGTGCCAGATGATTGGTAAGGTAAAAGATATACAAGGAACAAAAAAGAGGAAGTAAATGACTCCATTAAGTGACCTAGTCCAAACGAACATGAGGAATGCAGCATCTAGTTTATCTCAAAATAACTATGAAACAAAAGTGCTACAGATTTTCACCACCTCATACATGCAATCCAAGAAGTATCTGATGAGAAACATTAAAGCCTTTACTAAACTGAGAGGAAAGTAATTACTATACTATCACCAAATCCCAGAATTTGTGTGACATATTGGTTATTTAGACAATTGGCATATAAATCTCTAGAAAAAAAAAAAAAAAAAATCGTGCTACATGCACATTCTGTGATTACTTGTACCTCCAAAGTGATTAAACGATCTCAAATAGTTTAAGTGCTCAGAAGATTATGAGAGCGCAAAACATGAGGAAACAACTACAGGGAAGGGATCTCACCTGCAGGCCAAACAGTCCTTCAGCGAAATTTTCACGGGGTCTGTTTGAGGTGGTTTGCTACCAGCATTCTAAAAAATGACAATAATAAAAAAAAAAAACTAAGGACACGAAAACTAGAAAGTAATAAAGAAGTCATATGCGCAAAGAAATAATGTTTTTTTTTTTGCCATATATAAGGGAACTCTCCCATGAAACCATATTACACGGATAGGTCAATTCTGATGCCAACTCTCCCGTGAAACCGTACGTTGACCATCAAAAATCTAGAGTGGGGGTACCTCAACTCTTTCCTGCTTCGTCTTCCCCCCTTGCAGCGAAACTATACATCCCTGGGAGGGCGCGATGAAGTCGTTCAGGTCGGCGAGCCGCAGCGCCGGCGAGAATTTCTCCGACATCTCCGTCAACGTGGGTAGAGAGATATAGAAGAAAAGAAGAGCAGAAATGAACCAAGCCTTCCGTGGAAACAGCTGTGAGTGAATTTCTCAGAGAAGAGAGCAGAGCTTGGCTTCCCTCTGGCGGAGAGAGGAGTGCTCCACGACGGGGGGAAGGAGACGACTCAGCAGAGGAGGGAAGGTCGAAGAAGAAGAAACGCTTGAGAAAGGCGGTAACTTTATGGCTCTTTGAAGGACCCGAACACTCTGTGGGTCGGAGCCGATTCGGTAATGATCCGTTCTGCGACTGTGCTGGATCTCGGGGCTAAAAGGCAAGTTATAAGAGTATTTCCTCAATTATATAAAGTATATTCTTAAGCTTCCGTATTACAAACAAGTTGCAGATCATTAAAAGGATATTTTCACGATTATGGAAATTATGTAACTTATGACTTTACATTACAAAAGAATTTGGGCATAAAAATATGGTATGTACACAATTATAAAGAAGTGCTGAGGACCTATTTGATAATTAGACAGAAGTCCGTGATTAAAGCAAGAAATATATGCACGCATATAACATGAAAAAGGATATCTACATAATTTTATGAAAGGTGGTCATTTCTTATTTCCCTGGGCCATACAAGCCTCCAAGTAATTTTGAAAACGGTCCCAACCTCAGAAGTATATATTCCGTACATACCATATGCATTGCATTCAACCGCAGCTACTCTGGTTGGCCCTAACCGATCCACAGATCCTCTCTCTCTCTCTCTCTCTCCCCCTCTCTCTCCGTGTCTGTCTGCCTCTCCCTCTCTCTTCATCTTTGCCTCTGTCTCTATCTCACACTCTCTCTGTCACTTGTCACCGTGCGACAAAGAGGGGAGAGAGAGAGAGGAGATTTTAGCATGTTATTATAAAAAGCCCACTTTTTATAAATAATGTAGTCACAGATCCGAGGATTGATGGTAACTGAGTAAATACCATTCCCATTTCCTGCAGTAAATTATAAGTTGAAGAAGTTTTATATTGCGAGTCGCAGGCTATAAGACACTCATGGTCGGCAGAACGAGGAAAGAGAGAGAGGGGGAAGGAGAGAGAGAGAGAAGGAGATGGAGAAGAGCAGAGTTCTGGTGGTGGGGGGCACCGGCTACCTGGGGAGGAGGATAGTGAATGCCAGCCTCGCGGCGGGCCACCCGACCTTCGTCCTCCACCGGCCGGAGATCGGCATGGATGTGGAGAAGGTCCAGATGCTGCTGTCATTCAAGGAGCAGGGAGCTCGCCTGATAGAGGCCTCCTTCTCCGACCACGGCAGCCTCGTGGCCGTCGTGAGGCAGGTCGACGCCGTTGTCTGTCCCATCGCCGGCGTTCACCTTCGCAGCCACCAGATCCCCCTCCAGCTCAAGCTCGTCGAGGCCATGAAAGAAGCCGGCAACGTAAAGGTGACAGCTTTTATTTTAATCCCCTCTTCTCATCCGCTTCGTCTCCTTCAGTGGCCGGTGGATGCAGAGGTTCCTGCCATCGGAGTTTGGGATCGATACGGCGAGGATGGGGTCGGCCGTAGAGCCATCGAATGTCAGCTTCGACGACAAGATGGCGGTGAGGAGGGCGGTGGAGGGGGCCGGAATTCCCTTCACCTACATCTCCGCCGGCTGCTTCGCCGGCTACTTCGCCGGCGGCCTCTGCGAGCCGGGGAGAATCCTCCCGGCCAAGGAGAGGGTGACCATTCTCGGCTCCGGCGACGTCAAAGGTGGAGGAACCTTCATTGGGTCCTGAGCATCGAGCTGTTCTACCGCCCTGCGCTCACTTTCTCTCTCTACAGCCATATTCGTGGACGAGGACGATGTAGCGGCGTACGCGGTGAAGACGATCGACGACCCGCGGGCGGAGAACAAGACGGTCTACATCCGGCCACCGGAGAATGTCCTCTCCCAGCTGGAGCTGGTCCGGATCTGGGAGGACCTCATAGGGAGGCAGCTGGACAAGCTCAGCCTCTCCGTCGACGACTTGTTCACCGCCATGAAAGGTGATTTGCCACCCTTCACAACAATGTAGGCCCACCCTCAGTTCTCGCCCGCATCTCTCTCTCTCTCGCTCTCTTTCCATGACTCTGAACTGGGGAGGGACGTACGTTGCAGGCATGGACTACGGCGTGCAGGTGGGCATGGGGCGCTACTACCATGTGTTCTACGAGGGCTGCCTTACCAACTTCGAAGTGGCAGAGGAGGCCTCCCAGCTCTACCCGGAGGTGCCCTACACACGCATGAGGGACTACCTCAAGCGGTACTTATGAAGACTGAATAAGCACAAGCAATAATTCTGAGTATGTGTTGAAGATTTCGGGATACGCAGGTGAAGGAGAAATAAAGTCTACCAAAACAAGTTGATTTGAACTTGAGAAATAAATTATGGTGTGAAAAAAATAGATTCACTTTCTTTCTAGATTTCAGTCAACATGATCTTCAGGTTCTTACCTCTCCACTGAGAATGGCTGATCACATTTGTACTATTTACAAGAGTAAACAACAAAATCTTGCCTTGGAAGAGAGGGGAGAGGAGAGGAGAACCACCAAGAACAGAACAACACACGAAGGTGAAAAAACTGAGAAAGCTAGGTTTTATTCGAATGCCTTGAATCAGGCTCTGAAAAGACTACTTTGATATCCCTCTCTTGTCATTAGAGAGTTACGAAACATCCTTTTAAAAAATCAAAAATACTTGCAACACTTGGAGCTTCCGACATCTCTATTATTGGGCTGAAACATAGTCTTGCAGGCCATGAATTGTTTGCCCAATATAGGATATGAGCCTTATCTCAATAATCATTACCTTGGCAACAATCTCAGTCAACCTAGAAGTTGCTCTATCTTGAATTTTTTGCGAGAAGATGTTCTACCTTCTCAATGGTTTGTTTGCCATGTATAAAGGGTTGGATATAGTCTTGCAAACATAGTTTACATTTTTCTATTAGAAAATTTTCATCCATCATGAGATAGACATGTGTGGTACTAGAGACCTCGGAAGTCCTTTCTCAAGATGACAATTCAATGAGCCATTATATAACGGCATCCTATACAAAGACGTATATATAATGAGAAAAGGGTATGCCCCTCATAAGAACATGTTATTAGAATTGCAAGCATAACATGGACATCACAATCATAAACACAACTTACATTAATAAATTAAGCTCATCATTCTCAGTCTAGAACAAACGTGAGGTGATGAGACCCAATCGTTGTATAATAAATCACATAAATCAACTTTTAGTTTTTTCAAAAATATTTCAGCATGAATATATTATTGATAATTTGATAAAATGCTCCATTACAGACGTTCCCGCCATCGGATTAGCTGCGAAGGTGAACGCCGGCGATGGAGCATATGACGGCATCGACCTGCCTCACGGCAGCCACGAGGGTGCCGTGGTCGGAGAAGGAGGCCTCTACCAGAGGAGCTCCCTGCACCTCGAAAGACAGCTGCACATCCATGCCGATCTCCGGCCGGTGGAGGACGAAGGTCGGGTGGCCCGCCGCGAGGCTGGCCTTCACTATCCGTCTTCCCCAGGTAGCCGGTGCCCCTCACCACCTGAACTCTGCTCTTCTCCATCTGCTTCTTTCTCTCTCTCTCTCTCTCTCTCTCTCTCTCTCTCTCCCTCTCCTTGTCTCTCTCCCCGTTCTGCCAATCACGAGTGTTTTATAACTTGCGACTCGCATTATAAAACCTCTTCTAGTTACAATTTACTACAGGAAATGGGAATGGTATTTACTCAGTTTCCCTCAATCTTGGGATATGTGACTACATTATTTAGAAAGTGGGTTTTTTATAATAACATGCTAAATATGGATTTATACGTAAATGTAAAATCTGTACAAACTCGTAGTAATGGTTCCTTTTACAGCACGTGGAACCAGAAGGTTTCCTTTTTTCTCAGTCGTCCCCCGTGAAATGTCATCTGTGTTAAAAAGACGACCAAACTATTTCTAGGGAACTTACACTCTACCATTGGTCTTTAACCTTGGTGAACAGATGTGTCTAAGTTGGCATTAGCTTTTTTATATCCTATCAACATCAATAGATGGCATTTGGCTTGTTTTGTGACTTCACAAAACTCTTCAACACAGTGTGATGAATAAAATTATGATCTACATGTATTCTATTATGTCAATCAATTATAGTCTATTCAATACTTCAAAGAAGTAAGTTTTGAACATCCCCCAACTATAAATTTAATTTAAAATATAGAGATATTAGTTCACATTTTGCGTGAACTGACTCATAATTAATTTTAGAAAAAATGAACACGAGAATTTTAAATTTAGAACGTATAAAAGCTTGGAAAGATTTTGAACTAGACAACATTTTATGATGGAAAAATGGTCATTTCATATTATTTTGACTAATAAATTGTATCAATATTAATATTTAAATATATGACAAGCTGTAGTGTGGCATGGTGTTGATATGTCAAAGTTAATATTTCATCATTATAAGTTCAATGGAGGTTAGGAAAAATATCAAGAGGGGGTGAATTGAGTTTCTACAACTTTTTTTCTAATCTCTTTTTTTTGCCTATTAATGGATGTGCTGACATAGGTTCTCTCATAACCTTGTTTTTCTCAATATAGATTCACTCAAGATTCTCTCCCTTTCAATGCGAGTTTTCTTCTGATTCTCTCTTCACCATTGAGGACAACAAGACCTTTAATACTAGTTCATCCCTCACTTAGCTACTTCTAGTCTTGGAGGATCATTCTTACTAAAGTTTATTACTTTCACTTGAAAATATACAGTGAATTTAATAAGATCACTAATTTAATCACACCAATTCAGTCTCCTAAGAGACCTTACTTTTCAATGGTAAAACTAGACTATCAACATCATGTGTTTTAGCTCAAACTCCTTTTCTCTTACCACTTAAGTACCTTAGGGTCTGATAGAGGGTGTCAACCTTTAATATGAATATTGCTTTCAATCACGAATGTTGAATGAAGGATTTCATGCAGCATTCTATTCTACATTGAAGCTAACAGTGACTAAATCTTGATGAAAAAGAAGGATATTAGTTGGAGCATAAATAGACATTGGAGCGCTAGCTTCTCTTCACATTTTTTTTTCTTTTCATCTTCAATGTTCTCCAGTCATTTCTTATCTTGAAAAGTAGTCACACAAATTCAAAAATTATTCCCATTGCCCAAAATGTGTACCAACAACCTTTGCATTTAATACCTCAAAACTCACTATTTTCTTGTATGTTAAATTTGAAACTTGAATTGAAGATTATTTTTTGCCAACGAATGTCTTTGCTGTTGAGGTTGAGTCCAAATAAGCTTGTTTAATCTGTTGTCGTCTCCATATAACTAGCTACATGTCAATGTCTAGAACATACGACATCAACTTCATCTTTTTTCATAATTTTTTAAATATCTTCTCACTAAAGCTTACGACATGTCATTATTTAGATTCCAAGTTCAAGTTTTACAAGTGACTTTGATATTTTTTTTATTTTTAGGTATTTATTTATTCAAGCTTTTGACTTATTATTATTCAGATTCTAAGTTCAAAACTTGTCAATGCCTTTGATACATTGTGATTTTTTAAGTCTTTTTTCCCTTGCATTAGCACTTGATTTCTTGTACTTATATATGAACTCTAGATGCTGCATTAATTCCGACATATAAAAATCTCAAGGATCAATTCCTTAGATTTGTTTGTTAACTATAGGATCACAAGAGCATTAAAATTATACATCTTAAATAATTTTGAAAGGTATCAAACCTTAGCACAACCTCTTACAAAAATTATTAAATATTGAGTAAACATTCAATAAATAAATTTTCACTTATAGTATCAAAATCAAAGATATCAACAATCATATGTGGAGTTGCATTGTAGAATAAGTGATGATACAAAGTTGACTATGTCATAAGCTATATTGTGAACTTATAGACCATATCAAGCTTATTATGATAGTAGATGAGAAGTTATATTGAGGACTAAAGGCGTAATAGATGAAGGTCAATGAAAGACCATAATAATACAAGAGCATTAGATTTTGCTCATGATCTTTGAAGTCTTTGTATGACAAATAGGGATTGAAGGAGGCTCTCTTTCTTGCTTTTGGACACATAAGTTTTTATTAAAAAAAATTCTTTTCATGCTCTCAAGATCTTTCGATTGAAATATGAAAAGAGAGAATTATCGTGCATCACTAGACTTTTCATCAAGTCTAATGCTTTCTCTTCAGCTTTTTTGCTACTTGATTGATCTCAACATGTGAGTGACAAGCATATGACTGAAATATGATCATTTAAAGTAAATAATTTACATTTTTTTTCGATCTGTAGATATTTTCTCTCATGTATTTGGTGTTCAACTTCCAAGTGATACCTAAATAATATTCTGCAAACTCCTTTCTCATTTCATAATTAATTTACTTTACAATTATTTCTTTTCTTAGATAAATTGTTTAAAAAAATTAAACACTATTTTTGTAATATTTCATTTCATTTTTGAAAAGCTGCAATTAAATTATCGTGATTGTGCTTCCATTGGTAGAAGGACATTATCAATTGTCCTTTCTTCTTTCTTTTGATCGAATTTATTTTTGCAAATGATTAGTGATAAATCTTCATTATCATGAGCTAATAATTAATTAATAATATATTTTAAGTCTTAAAGTATTTATATTAAATTAAGAAAATGAGTTTTTAATTAGTTAATATAACTTTTTAATTAATTATATTTTTTAATATAAATTTTATAATTTTTATAATCATATTTTTGAGATAAAACAAAATAAAATAAAATAAAATAAATATAAAAAAGGGAGACATGTAAACCAACTAGGCCCACAAGTGAGTCGAAAGCATAGTTGAAAAACCTACTAGCCAGCTAGACTCACAAGAAGGTTGAAAGCACAATTTGGTAGAGCCACGAGCAATGGGCTCAAGTAGCTAATGACCATTTGGGGGCACATGTGTGTCACTCTCCTTCCAAGTCACTAGTGGGTAGTCATGTGTGGGGTAAGAAGTGGTTGTACACATGAGAGGACTACATTGACCATTGGAATATGTATTATTATACGTGTCTAAAAAATCAAAAAGTAGTTAATGTGGGACTAAACTCGTGCCAATGCTTGTTTGTAGATTCTTACTATTTTTATATCAAAAACATCCCTTATTTATAAGAAAAAAATACATTCATAACATCACTAGATAAGGGTATGTAGGTAATTTATATTTTCTCTCTTAGGTAGCCAAGTGACCGACAAAGACTTGAGTCCCACCAAAGTCAAAATTCATCTTTTTATCTAATTAAATTATAAGTTTTACGAATCTTCATAAGTAATTGACCAAAGATTTTGAGTACAACAATTATAGATTCTTTGATAAAATTATCTCTAATTGATCAACAAAAGAGTCATCATCAAGAAGAGGATGATCTATTGAGAGACAAGTCACCACATCCTCAAAGCATACTGAAGATTCAAAAGTTGTCAAATTTTTATTATATTGGGTGATAGCTAACTTAGATGATTCGTTGACCGATTTTATTGATTTTTATATTTTACAAGAAGATCTAGAAAAATTTTAGATCGTCCATGTCTAAGGAGAGCCTTTGAGGCTATAGGTATCATACAATAATCTTCTAGAGTACATAAAATTCTAGTGACTACTGTCACGATGTTGGAATTCTATCTTTCTTATTTTAAACTTAAGTTTTACTTAAATTAGTGACATTTTATATGATTTCAAGTTTTGAAAATATTTTTATTCAATTATGATTCTTCTTACTTTTATAGATCTTAATTTCAATTAGTGACATTTTGAAAACCTCCTAGAGTATGGTAATTTTGTATTTTAACATATGTTGGAAGCAGGAAAAGGTCTAGCCTGGTGAAGGTGTGCGCTGTATCGACAGCTTATGCCTCAGAATACTCCGCTTTAGCATCACAAAACAAAAGTAGAGAAACAGGCGTGTCCTTGTGGTAGATGATTGGTAAGGTAGAAGATATACAAGGAACAAAAAGATGAAGTAAATGCCTCCATTAAGTGACATAATTCAGCCAAACATTAGAAATGCAGCATCTAGTTTACCTCAAAACAACATAAGGAATGCAGCATTAGAGAGAACTCTAGAAGCAGCATTTTGACTGTTTACATGAGGAATTATTGTATGCTCTTATTCCTTCCTCATAAGTACCGCCTGAGGTAGTCCCTCACGCGTGTGTAAGCCACGTCTGGGTAGAGCTGGGAGGCCTCCTCTGCCACGTCGAAGTTGGTAAGACAGCCCTCGTATAACACATGGTAGAAGTGCCCCATGCCCACTTGCGAGACATAGTCCTCACCTGAAACGCAGGTCCCTGCCCAGCTCAGAGATAGATAAATACAGATACAGATAGAGACAGAGATAGAGAGAAAGAGAGAGAGAGAGAGAGAGAGAGTAATGGCGTCGAGTGGATAGGTCAATGCAGTTGTTTGTGGGCCTACGTTGTCTTTAAAGAGTGGCAAGTTACCTTTCATTGCCGAAAGGAAGTCGTCGGCGGAGAGGCTGACCGTCTCAAGCTTCCTCTCGATGAGGTCCTCCCAGATTCTGACCAGCTCCATCTGCGAGAGAACGTTCTCCGGCGGCCGGATGTAGACCGTCTTGTTCGCCGCCCGCGGATCATCGATCGTCTTCACGGCGTAGGTCGCGATGTCGTCCTCATCCACGAATATCGCTGTGGAGAGAGAAAATGAGCACAGGGTAATAGCTTGAAGGTCGGATTTGGATGGATGATCTTCGACCTTTGACATCGCCGGAGCCGAGAATGGTCACCCTCTCCTTGGCCGGGAGTATATTCCCAGGTTGGCAGAGGCCACCGATGAAGTAGCCGGCGAAGCAGCCGGCGGAGATATAGGTGAAGGGAATTCCGGCCTCCTCCACCGCCCTCCTCACCGCCATCTTGTCGTCGAAGGTGATCCTCCCGGGCTCGAGGGCCGACCCCATCCTCGCCGGGTCGATACCAAATTCCGACGGCAGGAACCTCTGCCACCGGCTTCAGATCGTCAGCCAACTGGAAGGAAACGAGGCGGGTGGAGGAGAAGAGGAGAGAAGGGGATTAAATAAAAGCTCTCACCTTTACGTTGCCGGCTTCTTTCATGGCCTCGACGAGCTTGAGCTGGAGGGGGATCTGGTGGCTGCGAATGTGAACGCCGGCGATGGCGCAGACGACGGCGTCGACCTGCCTCACGGCGGCCACGAGGCTGCCGTGGTCGGAGAAGGAGGCCTCTACCAGTCGAGCTCCCTGCTCCTTGAAAGACAGCAGCATCTGGACCTTCTCCACATCTATGCCGATCTCCGGCCGGTGGAGGACGAAGGTCGGGTGGCCCGCCGCGAGGCTGGCCTTCACTATCCTCCTCCCCAGGTAGCCGGTGCCCCCCACCACAAGAACCCTGCTCTTCTCCATCTCCTTCTCGCTCTCTCTCTCTCTCTCTCTCTCTCCCCGTCTCCCCTCTCCCCTCTCCCTCTCCCAATCCTCCCTCTCTCGGTCTGGTTCCCACTGCCACGTTTTGCCATTGATACTGCAAGGCTTTTATAAAGCTACTTACCTTTATAGAACTTAAAATTTATCAACTAATATGTTCCTTAAGGAAATAGAGAATGCTATCACCGCAGTTCCCTCAATCGTAGAATTTGTTTCTAGGCGGGGATTACATTTTTTAAAAGAAAATGAGTTTTCAATAATAAAATGATAAGACAGGGATGTAAATGTAAATGCGCATCAAATCGCAAGAAGGTATCTCAACCATCCCCGTTGAATGAATACACGATGCTAGCTGTGTGTAAATGAATTCACTACCAGCTGGCACTCCAACATGCGGGCATCAAACCAGGGCTTTAATTGATGTAGTCATGTAGGTGTTGTATTGCAAACTGGCATTGGAGATTAGGGGTTTCCAACAATTATTTCACACGTGTAGAACCGAGAGTAGGCTGCGCTTTCGACCAGAAATCACTTACCCACTCCAAGCCGGAGAGAGAGAGAGGATGCTATAATTAGGTAAGGACCAATCAGAGGCGTCCATGATCGCGGATAGGCTGTCCACCTCGGTCATCGGTTAGGCCAACCGGCCCACAACCACTGCCAGCTGAAAGACGCCGTCTTTACGGTCAATTAAGACATCGGTTTACCCTTTCTCGTGTTGGCTTACCTTGCAACATCATTTCAGCCGACAGAGGTGCCATGGGATGCCAAAAACAGTGTCAGCATCAGCCAAGAACGTAATCTGACGAATCTGACGTGTGAAGGGGCAGGTGGCACAGTCGCTTAACTGACGTGCCGCCGATTCACAGAATCCTCTCTCTCTCTCTCTCTCTCGCTTTGTGTAGATATATTTTTCAATGTTTTAATCATATTATTATTTTTAATCAATTTTAGCTATTAATTATGGATGTGATGAATCATGCATATATTAACCCTCTGATCTTTTTTATGATGAAATATCTACATTAAGTCCTAAAGATAGGCCTGTCTATACTTTCCATAAGTCCAGACCTTTCATGCTCCCATGCATATATTTTAGATAAATCTAATTCAGCCATAGGCTATATTTTAACATAGTTTTTCCCAAGTTCTATAATCATCAAACTTGAAGCCCATAAACCGTACTTTAAATGGTGTTTTCCTTAAATGTCAAGGAGTACTTGAATGCAAGCACATTGGATGGATCATATACTTTTACACCCATAAATATACTTAAAAGGTCCACCCCTAAATTTCTAGAACAGCTCCAATGCATATGCATTAATTCTCTGGATGAATTTTAGATGACATCTGCTACTCCAATAACAATTCCTCTCCCGTGTTAACATTTCAAGAATCAAGGGCAAGATCTGATTTCTTCAAATGAGTTATGGACATCTCTCAACCCTCAAGTGCTTCCTCCTTCAGTTCAACATGTTTAAACACCTCCAACAACTCTCGCTGGTGGGTGCACTGTGTGCGGGGCATGCATGCCTCTTTGTGTCTTGGAGGAGACAGGGACGGTGGGGGGGGAGGTTAGCGTGCCTTAGGGTGAGCTGGGGCCAGCAAGAGAGAGGCCGTCAATGCCCTAGAATGAGAGGGGGCCAGTGAGAGGGAGGCCGACATGCCAGCTATGATACTATGTGAGACAAAAGAGGGTATGAGACAGAGGAGGCCTCTACCCTTTATATATAGGGGTATGAGACAAAAGAGAGAGATAAATATATATATATATAGGCCCCTTAGGCCCCTTAGGCCCCTTAGGCCCATTAGACCCCACCCCGTATGGCCCACTCACAATCATAATAAATGCAATATCTTCAACGTATTAAAAAAATCAATTTTGGATTTATTCGGGTATCACATGCTATTTGTTGGAATAGAAGCCACTTAGAATCTCAAAACATCACTTTGTTTATCACATGATTTCAATACTGCATTACATAATGTAAAGTAAGAAATTCTTCTATCATTTATTTAAAAATAAAGAAAAAGGCAAGTTATTAATAAACACTGAAAATGTAGATCAGATGTCAATTACTGAGTTAACATGATGATATGCAGCAAGATTTATTTATGTTAACAAACCCAAATTTACAAAAAGTAAACGCTGAATCCACCTTTCAAGAGTTTGAAGTTATTTCAATTAACACGTTCATTAGAAAACACATTAGCTAGTATAATTAAGTACTCGTAAACACTTTAGCCGTCTGCTTGACAAGGCAGGCCGCCGACGTGACTGGCGGAGGGCAGCCCACTAATGGGGGAATCTTCGCCGCCCGGATAAAGGACCGACAGCGTGGGCTCTCTCCCTTCTCGCTTTATTGCTGGATGACAGAGGAGAGAGCAACAAGGGGCCACTGGACCCCACGGAGACTGAGGCAAGTGTTGGGAACTAACTGAGTAGCGAGGGGAGAGGAGAGATGTTGATGGAGAACTCTCACTCCGTCACAACTTCACTTTCGCATACTGCAGCCGTGGTAGCTCCTCTCTGCTCTACAACATAGAAACTCTGATAAATAGACCAAAGGGAGACGAGTATGATCTCGAGGGTTATTCAGCCCTATTTGTACTAAATAACGCAGTAGATGTTTTCATACGTTAAATATTTCGATCAGCCAAAAAAATAATAATCTTAGATCTTTCCGCTGGTTGCTACTTGATAACTTGGAGCTGAAAATAAATAGCACCATAATGTTTCAAAATTCGAGCAAACTAAGATCCGCCGCCAGAGATTTTATTTCTGCGACGTCGGAATAACGCGACTAGTCCGTGGGGCACATAACTTGGACCAAGTTCTCTATCGTGGGGAAATATCGACTTCGATGAGCTGGAGAACTTACTACCGTTACTGTTCAAGTGTTCTAGATCTCCGTCTACTTTATTGCTGAAATAAAATAAGGTTTTGTAGACTTTTAGCCTCAGATAGTCTTCGAAATCAAGGATAGAGTTGAAAAGTGGCCAGAACCACCAGTCGTAATGCAAGAACACGTCGGTGCCCAATAAAATAAGACTTTGCACCATTGTCACCAAATTGGTTGTCTCAAATTAGCTGTGTTATCTCCTTTCTGAGAGAGAGAAGAGGGGGGGGGAGAGAGAGAGAGTAAGAGAGAGGGGAACAGAGAGAGAGATATGCTGCGTGCAGCTCTTCTGACGATCTTACTAGTCGCCTTCGAGGGCCATGGTGTCATGGCTAGGTCTAAACCTGGGCCAACAGTCATCATCGTTGGCGCCGGCATGTCCGGTGAGTTTTCCCATCACCAAATGTATCATACGATTTCACGCTCCCTCTGTTCGTAAGCAGATTAGAGCAAATCAAGGAAACTTACCACCTGCGCAGGTATATCGGCCGCCAAAACGCTTTCGGAAGCCGGGATTAAGAATCTGCTGATCCTCGAGGCCACTGGCCGCATCGGCGGCCGAATACACAAGACTGAGTTCGCCGGCGTCAACGTCGAGACCGGCGCAAGCTGGGTCGAGGGGGTTAATGGTCAGGAGCTAAACCCTATCTGGAACTTAGCGAGGAAGCTCAAGCTCAGAACCTTCTTCTCCGACTTCGAGAACATCTCCGCTAACGTCTATCAACAAGTGTAGGTAACCCAAGATCTTTCTCTTCCTCCTTATGGATCCTCGTTTACTGACCGACCATTCTCACACTTGTTTCTTCTGCAGGAATGGGCTGTACGATGCCACCGTTGTTCAGGCGGCCCTGGACAGGGCGGTGAACGTCTCCAAGGCCGCAGCAGTGTTCTCCGAGGCATTACCACCAAGCGGACTGGAGGACATCTCTGTTTTAACTTTTCAACGTCTCCAGAAACAGTGAGGATCTAGAACATCTCTACCTAGATTATGATTTATCGATCTCACATTATTATTTTGCTTCATCATCTTTTTCTCCTCGTTTTTCATTTCCTCATTCTCTGAGGCAAATCCAGTGTTCCGTCAACGGCCTTAGATATGGTGATTGATTACTCCAATCATGACGGCGAGTTTGGGGAACCACCACGAGTGACAAGCCTCCAGAACACGGAGCCCATTCCAACGTTTACCAATTTCGGCGAAGACTTGTATCAAGTGGCGGACCCGAGGGGCTATGAAAGCGTGGTTCACGAACTCGCGCACCAGTTCCTAGGTTTTGACGCCAAGGGCACCATCACCGATCCACGCATCAAGCTTAACAAGGTGAGTCTACTTCCACCTCTCTCTCTCTCTCTCTCTCTCTCGCTCGCTCGCAAACCAGCAATGAGTAATGAAAGTTTGACCAGGTAAAAGCGTCACTCCACTGGTCGTTTCTTATCTGTGAAATGAAACGGCATTGGTGAATCGACCGTTGACTGTGTAAGGTTTGAAACAAGGCCGGATCTTCATATTCAACGTTCAATCGCGTAAATATCACGTAATCTCTAAAGCTATTTTTTATTTCGTGATTACTTCTCTCTCTCTCACACTCTCACTCTCACTCATTTTATTTATTCTATAAAATTGTACGTTGGTCATCTTGGCAATCTGAGTCACCTCGCGCTCTCTCCTTTTTCTCTCTCTCTTCCCTCACAATGTTTATATAAAATAGTAGGTTCGTCGTTTTTGTCAATCGCCCTCCCGCTTTCATTAAATTGTGGATCGTTATGGTTCACCTTCCTCTGAACATTGCTTGGACCATGTCCCCCGTGAATTTCTAACCTACTTTCTTGGCTTAAACCCAATATGTCACATCATCTCTCTCTCTCTCTCTCTCTCCCGGGCGCGCGGGCTCTACAACACAATCTGTCCTCTTTTCCTCACTTTCTCTCGACTGATTTTCTCTATGTGACAAGAAGTTGGGCAAGAAAAACAACATATTCTGTAATAATGTCTGGACCACTGAGTTTTTGATATTGAGGATGTGATGATTCTTTAAAACTATGCATTGCTTTCAGTAATTTACTAGTGCTCGCAAGAAAACATATGAAAAGAAGATGTCAGAAGTTGCTGTAAGCTAGTAATGATCAGAGCCCATGCGGCACTCGTATGATGTTACCGACGCTTTTTTCCCATGAGATTAACACAGTCTTGCTTTCAAACTGTGGCTTTCGAATAGACGATGGCTAGGATTTCCTTTCTAGGCCCTGATCACTTGACAACTTCCTTTCTGGCCCAATGATCAGCAACAAATGTGTGCCATGAATCTCACAACCTGAATTGATCGTTCAAATTAGTGTCGTTAACTCATAATTATTCATGAAAGTATGCCATTCAAAGAGAAATTCCTGTAAAAATTGAAATCGTAAAATGCCCTGGGAAGCTGAGGGTATGCAATTCTCGCTCCATTGCTGCAGGTGGTGAACCGGATAGAATACTCACGAAGCGGCGTGATTGTCGAAACCGAGGATGGCTCCACGTACAAATCTGACTATGTGATGGTTTCCACAAGCATAGGGGTCCTTCAGACCAGTCTCATAAAATTTGAACCTGATTTACCTGTAAGTAATATATACCCTCCTCCACGATATATACTTGTATTGTGCATCTGTGATGTAAATCTTTAACCTAGTCTGGAAAGCTCATCTCTCCTGCGGGTGAATAATCTGTGCTAGACCTGGAAGATCTTAGCCATTTATCAGTTCAGCATGGCTGTATACACCAGGATCTTCCTCAAGTTTCCTTACAAGTTCTGGCCCTCTGGAAATGGAACGGAGTACTTCCTCTACGCAAGCGACAGAAGGGGTTACTATCCCATCTGGCAGGTGCTAACTTCACTTCTTATGCGTCTCTACGCCGTTGTATCAAAAAATAAATTTTTTATTATTAAGTATTCTCCTAGACTTTGAGTGGGATAGCATCATCTTTAAGCTTCCTCCTTCTGTGCCTCTGTGTAGTTTATGTCATATATCAGACCGGGAATACTGATTAGACATTATATGTGCAGCATGTGGAATATGAGTACCCGGGATCCAACATCCTAATCGTGACAGTCAGTGATGAGGAGTCGAGAAGGATCGAGCAGCAGCCAGACTCAACGACAAAGGATGAAACCATGGAGGTGCTGAGGAACATGTTCGGCGAGAACATACCAGAGCCCACGGACATACTCGTCCCGAGGTGGTGGTCTAACCGGTTCTATAGGGGCACCTACTCGAATTGGCCGATTGGCGTTAGCCGATACGAATTCGATCAGATCAGGGTACATAACAACATGCCCTTAGCTCATTTCTTCAAAATTTATGCAAATAGATGGGTATATACCTTGATTCTATGGACGAATTATCATAGCAAATATGAATGCGCTGCACCGTGTCTTGCCAAGGATCCAGAACTGCTCGATCTCTCATGCCTTTTATAAGGACTGAACCCCCCCCCCCTCCTGACCCTAGAATGAGATAGATAGATCGATACATACATACATACATATATATATATATATATATTGAGAGAAAGAGAGCCAGAGGATGTTGGCATCTAATGAGGAGTCGAGAGCCCTTGGCACATACACCCAAGCTGATTTTTTTGGTTTGTTGTTCCGCTCTGCCTTTTCTGATGAGACAGGCACCCGTGGGGAGGGTTTATTTCACCGGGGAGCACACGAGCCAACCTTACAGCGGATACGTCCACGGCGCCTACCTCGCAGGTAACCGCATAATCAAACACGGTGTATCCCTCCTCCTTTCTGATTCTAACAGCGACCCGCTCCTTCGATCAGGCATCGATTCTGCGTTGATGATGGTCGGCTGCATCAAGTACGGATCTTGTGACGTCCAAATAGAACCCAAGGCATGAGCATTGAGATTCCTCCTCCCCCTTCCCTTTGGTCGTGTCGATGATTATCCAGCTTGACTGATCTTCACGAGGCGCATGTCTGCCGATCCATCTTCCTCTATGTTCTCGTAAATTAAAGACAATTCAATCGTTCGCCCCCCATCTTATGGATTTGCGAATAATCTATGAAAGTCGGGATCCAATACCAGTGAATCAAATTACACGAGAGCGAGAGAGAAAACTGCAGGCTGGGCTTCGGAGTAAGGCTCCAGGCTTTCTGGGGCCAATGGCAAACCTACCTGAGAGGCTTCTCCTTCTCGTTCTGCCTTGGTTCTTCTAATGGAGAAGCTGCATGTGTTTATGATTATTGCGACTTGCCGATTGAATCCGCTGCACGGATGTGGTGATCTTCAAAGGAGCTGTGAGGAAATGGCCAACAGCAGATATTAGCATGCATACTCTTTCATTGCATGTTTCCCCATGAAATCAGGGATATTAATGGAGTCCTTATTCATATTAAATACAATTAAATAAAAGTAATTCTCTCCGCTAGATATTTTTTGTGATGCCCAACTAGAATTTACCATTCTTTAGTGTGTGACAGAAATGAGGACTTGAATGCAAGTGTTTAATGTTCTTTTTCATTATTTCTTCGTCTCCATGGCCTCATTATTTCCTCACCATCATACTATTACTATTCCTATACTCCCTTCCATCACAACGAGACATATATGCAAAAAGTTCAAAAATAATAGAAAAGGGGCTAAAGAAATCAGGTAAGTTGACTTTGGGATTGGGAGATGATTGAGTACATTGTGAGATAATTGGTTACTATGTGATGACGAAATCTGATTTTGAACTTCTAAGTCAGAACATATCAACATCGCCATTCATATCATATGAGTACAGGCCTTGGCGGAGCCCATTTTTATGTGAATGGTGGCTGAAATTGATACAAATGAGATCCCACATAAAATATATATTTTAAATGCATTTAATATAAAGTAATATGACATGAATTTGTATATACTTATGCTCACATATAAAAAATAAGAAACATGTAAGTGGGTTTTAAAAATAAAAGCATGTGTAACACTCGGACAATTTACATATCTTCCTAACCGATAATTTTATAAGGTAAACATTAGTGAAAATATTCTTGAACTATGGTGCGGTATGGTTCTAATAAATACCATTACTTCGTTATTTTGTAAAGTTTAATGCAATAAATGTTGATTCTTTGTGTGTAATCTTAAGAAATATGGGATAAACATATCTTTCAATGTTTTATCATATTTTTATTTTTAATCTATTTTAGCTATTAACCTTTTGATATTTTCTATGATGGAATCTCGACATTAAGTTCTAAAGATACGCATGTCTACACTTTCCATAAGTCTAGTCTTTCCTTTGCTCCCGTGCATATATTTTAGATAAATCTAATTCAGCCATAGGCTATATTTTAAGACAGCTTTTCCGAAGTTCTATCATTATCGAACTCGAAGCCCGTAAATCGTATTTTAAAACGCGTTATCATTAAATGTCAGCAAGTACTTGAATGCAGGCACATTAAATGGATCATATACGTTATGCCCATAAATGTACGTAAAAGGTCAACCCCTAGATTTGTAGAACGGCTCCAAGGCATTTCCGTTAGTAATATATCTATTAATGCTCTGAATACGGCTACCTATTCAAAGCCCAATGACCGTAGGTTGGAAAGTTTCTAATCAATACAAGCTCTCTCTCTCTCTCTCTCTCTCTCTCTCTCTCTCTCTTCCTGTGGATGTTCTGTAGGGGAAGACGCCAGAGGAATACGCGGCCAGAGTCAAAGAGGTCTTCGCCGGTGGCGGAACGGACGCCGGCGCCGCAGTGGCTTCCTCGCACGATGGCGGAGAAGACCGAATAAACGTCCAAAAGGTCTCGAGATCTCTCTGTGAAGACTCCGACTGGAGCGGGGTATGAACGACGACGGCGACACAAGCTGGAGATTCCCTCTGTTGGTGGATTTATTTAAGGCTCCGAGCAGGAGGACCTCGCAGCCACCGGAGAACAGCAAATCGTGCCACATGGCTTCCACTGTAACCCCATATTGACTATCTCCCCCGTCTTTCATTGTCTCTTCCAATAATCCAGAGAAAATTTCCTCTTTTGGTGCACGCGATTCATGATTAAAGAGTGGAATGTGATGATGCGGCTGTTGTTGTTGTTGTTGATGATGATACTAGGAACTATGTAAATAGTCCAGTGATTTATTCAGATACAGAACAGAAGAAGTCAGGGACAACTCCTTTTCAAGTAGTGCAGGCGGAGCTCGCAGGTCGCCCTCTCGCCAGGTTCAGGGTCAACGGCGGGGTCACCCTTTACACTCCGTCCCCTCTGGCGGAGCTCAGAAGAACGCCCCGCTCCCGTAAAAAACCCTAGAAGCAGCCTCCTTTGGTGCACGCGATTTCTCCTCCGCGCCTGCAACGTTCGCCTTCTCCTCGCCGACCTTGCCGCCGCCGCCGCCGCGGCCGTTGCTGTCCAGATCCATGGGCAACTTCATGTTCGCCAGGGACTCTGTGAACTGCTGCATGCTCTTCATGTACATGTCCACGATCTCCTGCTGGACGACGCTCGGCTCTGGGGCGATCTCGATTCTGATCATCGGCGGCGCGATGGCCGCGGCGGCCGGCGGCCCAGCAGAGGACTCCACCTCGGCGATCTTGTCTTCCCGGTTTGGAGACCCTGCGGTCACAGACGACTCGGATAAAGATCGAGACCCATTGATGGAGGTGCTGCAGGAAGGGTAGTCGCCGGTCTTCGCAGCGCCGCCGGAGGCATAGCTCTCCGACAGGAAGATCTCCATCAATCGAATTCCGGCGTCGGAATCCGGGGTCACCGAGCTCTCCGACTCGATCTTGTCGCAGGAGATGCCGAAGATTTCAGAGACCATCCGCTTATTCTCGTCCACAATCTCCAGGTCGGGGAATTCGATCTTCTCGTATTCGCAGGGGATGGAATCGCCGTCGCCGGAGTCCGGCAGAGCGCTCTCGGCAATCACGGCAGGCAGCGGTGGCGGGGGAGTGGCGATGGGCTTCGGCGAGGAGCCTGAAAATGAGATAGAGAGCTGGACGAACCCCGCAGGGGAGTGGAAGAGATCAGTCGACGACAGAGGAAACTCCCCGGCCAGCGCCCCGCTCCCGACGATCTCCGACAGGGGAACCAGGGCGAAGCCCAGGAGCTGGTCCTCGAGATAGTTCTTGACCCTGCTCAGCATCCAGATCTCGCACTTGAGGGAAGTGTCAGCCGTACAGCTGACGTCGAGATGGAGCCTGTCGTCGAAGACTGGATTCTGTCCCCCGCCATTGATGATCTTGCTGGAGACGGAACTTGCAGGGTCGCTTGTCAGGCAGACCTTGGCGTAGACGTCCTGCTTGTGGTAGATGCAGATGTTGTGAATATCTCGAGCCCGGTAGACGTGGACCTCGAGGGACCCGGCGAATTTCTCCGGAGGAGAGGCGGTGGCGCCGGCGGGATGACCTCCATGGCTCAGGTGGGGAGAAGCTTCAGGACCCAGTTTCTTCTTCTCCACGAGGGCGGACGAGCGGAGAGACGGCGACAGCGGCTGATAGGAAGCCATGGTCCGGAACCAGAGCTGAAAATGGGAAGATCAGGACTAGTCAGTACTGAGTGATTTCAGTCGAAGCAGAGGACGGCGGAGAAAGGGTAAACTCTCTGGAGACGGGAGGACGAAGATAGGAACAACCGGAACTACTACTGTTCTCTGGTTCGAGACAAATGGTTCCTCAGATCCCTAGGAGGAGAAGAAGAAGAAGACGCCCCCACGGGGATCCGTCCTCTAGAAGCTCGAGCTCCAAGCGACACCTAGCAGGAGCTCGACACCTGACCCAACGATCCGCTTCTGCAGGCCCCACGGCAGGTCCCTATTGGGAGGGATCGAGGAACGGAGATGAACGCCGTGGGAGACCTTCCGGCAGCCCTTTTCAAGAGTCCCGAGTCACAGAAAATTCCGGAGAGAAACGGTGACGCAAGGCTACCGGGAAGAGCACCGCGATCGATGATCGACGGAACCCTAGACCCAGAATTCTTCTCCTCACGAATCACGGGAAAAAGGGAAGAAAATCGAAGAAAGAGACAAACAGAGGAGCTTACAGGTACCGATCGAGGAGTCGGAGGACAAGAACCACAACCACCGTCAGAGCCCACTGAGCGGGAAGAACCCACGCGGCTGTTCTTCTAAAGAAAGTAGGAACGCCGCAGAAGAAAAGGTGCCTGCGAGTCGCCCAGAAAGCAGAGATGGAGGAGAAAAAGATGACAAAAAATTTCAAAAGTCGGAGACGGAGTTAATTTTTTCCCGTCTTCAATCGGAAAGAACAGAGCATGAGTGTGTGCACTTCACCCTTTTCACACCTTTTTTAATCCCGTGCGCAGGGCGCGGTCGGAAAAGAACCCTCAGTCACTCGTTCGCGTGATCGATCCCGGCGAACAGCTTTTGCAGCAACTTGTCCAGAGACAGAGGAGGAGGAGCAGGAAGAGGGACAGCGACCAGAGCCCTCTCCTTCTCCGTCAGCGCTCCGGCCTGAACCTCCCACCGCTCACTGCAACCTCCTTGCGCAGTTCGATTTCAGGAATCAACATTTCCGATCTCTCCGCTGACCGCAGGACTTCATCGGCTACGACATCACGAGATATGGCGAATCCAGGGCCGGGGAGTTTCCCCCCGACCACGACCTTACGAGATATGGCGAAACCGTCGGTAGCCTTAAAGGGACTGTAAGCGACCGCCTTGTCGTCCTTTTCCTCTGGTCTTTATTGGCCGCCACTGGACCCGTCCACTTCGCTCTCGCAAAGCGTGATGGCCGACGTTTCCTCCTCGCTCTGCTCTTCCTCTCCCTCTTCCTCATCTTCCTCTCCCTGTTCCTCATCCCGGGTAGCATTATCTATCGGGTAGAACGATTCCATTGATAATCTGGACGGTAAGCGAGCACCATCTAGGGTAACTAACCCCCTACAACCTGCTTCCCTGATTCTCCCCTTATCTGGGGCCTCTGCGCTGTTTCTTTCCGAATTCTGAGGCTGCTCTGACCACGAACGACGACGACGGCGACGGCGACGGAGGCGGCGACGGCGGAGTGGAGAGATCAAATCTGCCCAGAATTATTGCGAGCCGCCCACGAGTCGGGCCCGACGTCGACAGATGGCTGGCTCCTCGTGGGGCCCACCTTGGACGAAATACACGGACCAACTCGGCTGAAGAGGGTCATGATGTAGGTTGGTGGGTCCCATCTCGTGGAATCATTCCATCTGTCAGAGGACGACGGACAGGCTGGCAGGCACCCCCCCTTCGAAACCTTCCCACGTGGGACCAGTCGGGGCCATGACGCTACAGAAAAACTGGGTTTAATGCTAAGTGTGGCGTCCACGTGGACAAAAGATTGGGTGAAGAGAGTTGATTAACTACTTAAGATGTGATTTGACAAGTGCGGGGCCCACCGACGGCCTTCCCTCCCTCAGGCCGCTGTGATCTATCCGGCGACGGCGCCGGCGAGTGTTGCCCAAAACGGGGGGCCGACCGGCGTCCGTTGCCGGCGACGGGACGGGACGACCATAAGTCCTACGGGTATGTACAGGTCATTCTGTGTGGATGGTTCTTACCTGCCCACGCCGTGCTCAGCGCGGACGGGTCGGCGTAGCAGGGGAGATCGCCGGGGGGGTGCCTTCGTGGCGAAGCTCGCGCAGGTACGCCAGAAGGGTCTCCGCCTGAGACAGACAGGAAGGGAGTGTTAATGGCAGCGGCGGGGGCGCGAAGAAGAAAGGGGTCGGCGGCGGAAAGACTGTCAGGCTTTACCTTGTGCTTGGCGCGAGCGGTGCCGCACTGGGACAGCGCGACGAGGGGGGGGATAGCCCCCTCGCGCACCAGCAGGTGGCGGTTGGCGGTGCAATCGGAGCAGAGTTGCAGGAGCGCCGCCACGGCGAACTCCTTCCCCTTGACGGACCCGTCTTCGATGGCCTCCACGAGCGCCGGGATGCCGCCTTCATCGACGATGGCCTCCCGCCCCTCGGGGATGCCGGCCAAGCTGTTGAGCACCACCATGGCCTTCTCCGTCGTACCGGCTCCGTGGTCCACCACGAGCTCCACCAGGGGGCGCACCGCTCCGGCGGTCACCGCTCGCTCCTTGTTCTGTTGGGTGGTGCAGAGCTTGTAGAGAGTCGTCAGTGAGTCCTTCTTCCCGCGGCTGGACCCGTGGAGCAGGAGGGAGACCAGCGGGGGGATGGCCCCGCAGGCGCCGATGGTCGCCCGGTTGTCCTCGATCATGGACAGGCTGAGCAGGGCGCAGGCGGCGTTCTGCTTCGCCGCCTCGGTGCCCGTCTTCAGGGCGTACACCAGGGGCTTGATGGCCCCCGCCGCCGTTATGCGAGCCTGGTTGGACTCCTCCAGAGAGAGGTTCAGCAGCGCCGTCGCGGCGTTCTCCTGCGTCGCCGGGTCGGCGCTGCGGAGGAGGCCGACGAGTGAGGAGATCGCCCCGGGGCAGCCCCCGATCACCGCGCGGAAGTCCGACCGGTGCTTCGCCAGCAGCCGGAGCTTGCCGGCCGCCGAGCACTTGGACTCGAGTGAGGAGGAAGAGGAGGAGCTCTCCAGAGTCTCCACGCAGGACCGCACCGCCAGCTCCAGCTCCTCCAGCGCCACGACCTTGTCGCATATCTCGCCGGACGTGAACGAAGGGACGGCCGCACCGCTGCTGCCCTCTCTCTGCCGGCGGCGCACGCGACTCATCTCAGGATCCTCGCGAGCCGCGCCGGCGCCGCCTTCCCGCTGCGGGCTGGCGACGCCGAGGGAAGCAAGCCGCTGCAGCTCCCCGGAAATGTCGCTATTGAAACTGGAGACGTCGGAGAAGTCCTGGGAGAGCTCCAGAAGCTCAGACGCTATCCCCAACCCCGGATTGGAGGACGACGCCATCTTCCCGGCGAGCTCCCGCAGGCGGAAGTCGACGACCGAGTCGGTGAGGTTCTCGGAGACCGAGGCGGAAGTTGACCTCCCTCCCGCCGGAGAGGCGAAGGCCTCGCTCCCGTCGAAGCTGCAGGAGTGCGCCTCGGCACGGAAGAGGTTGGGCCGGAAGGTTCGCATGGAGCGGCCGGGCTGCCGCTGCATCCTGCCGGACTTGTCGCCGGCGGCGAGCTGGCGAGACGGCACCTGTGATTCGGCCACGGAGACCATTGCCGCCAATCGGCAGAGAGAAGATGACCTCCTCCTCAGAGAAACAGCCCCGAGCTGTCGTCACCGCCGGCTACGAAGCCTGTGGATTTTGTCAGACCTGTTGGCGGTGGGCGTCCGGTCTCTTCTCTGCTCCCCAGTCAGTCCTTCCTCTCCCTTTTAGCCTCAAAAATAACAAAAATGCCCCTCCACCTCCCACATATTCCTCTGTCCAATCAACCACGCTACCAAATTGAACAATTTCAAGGGGCCAACTACTATTTATCGCAGCCGCCCATCTCAATCAACAAAGATCACCACCGCGTTGGAATCGGAGCAAGGTGGGGTCGGCGGCCTGGAGCGAGTCGCTTTCCCGTCCAAGCGTCCTGCCTTTTCACTTTATTTTATTCACGGCGAATAAATCCATGGGAACGTGCCAGAACAACTGGATGTACACGTGGACTTCCCACCCACCCCGCCTTTGCCCCCAAGAACGCCACGTGGCTATTTATTGATAAGAAATAGAAAAATTCCAACCATGGATTTCCTAGGTCAACGCACGGTTTTTCTAGCGAAGGGCAATGGAATTCTGCGATCACGTGATTCATGTGATTTGGCTCCGGAGCGGATCCTCACTCGTTGGATTTAGATTATTTTTTATAACATTTTCAAAGTTCGGGATATAACTTGGTATTGATTTTTTAAAAGTCGCCGTTGATTTTAACCTTATTTTTCATGATAAAACTGAGAGTTTATAATAAAAACTAATATCAGAATATGCCCCCGCTCATGATCTGGGAATTCACTGGCTATATTATATAAGTAAATAGCACTCGGCACGTGGGCATCGCTGTCTCCCCTGGCGGATGCAGTTGACCAACAAGCTTTCTCTGCCCTACCCTTCGGAGGAGCTCTCGACGATCCCCCTCTCGGTCCTCGTCGTTTTCTCCCCCTCGTGGGTTCTCCTCTGAGACAAGAACCAGGCGTTGACCTCAAGCGTCACGCACACCCCCAGCAGCGTCGACAGCACCAGGCAGTAGCCCAGCTTGGCGTAGGACCGGCCGAGGCCCATCAGCTCGAAGCCCTGGAAGACGTTGACTAGCGCGAGCACCACGCAGGTGTAGCCCACGAGGTGGTGGTACGACTTCCAGTACCGGCGGAACCTGTGGGTAGTCTTCGGCCGGAAGAGCAGCGCTAGCGTCTGCAGCGCCGCCGTAGAGAACGCCGCCGCCCCCAGCTTGCCGTGGAGCCCGTAGACAGCACTCCGCGAGGAGCTCCTCCCCAGGTGGAGCCCGACGGCGAATCCCGCTGTGCCCATGACGAAGCCCACTAGCTGCACGGCGGCGTGCGCGTAGTACCAGCTCGGTCCGGCGGACTCGTACTGCCGCAGGTAGCGCGCCACCACGACCCCGACGGGCAGAAGGAACCCCCACGAGAGTGCGCTGAGGACGGCGTGGGCACGCTGCAGATTGGCTCGGCGGTGGGGTGGCCCTGCCGTTAGGATGGAGGCGGCGATGTCGACGGTTGCTCGGGAACTGAGATCCGCCGGCGTTAATGGGTGGATACTGGGGGAGTGGCCCTCCATCTGTGAGCCCCGGTTCCACACATGGTGGAGCGTCGTTCGGTTGGGCGCCAGCCGCAGGGTCGCGTGGATCTCCACGGCGGTGCGGCGGAAGACGGCGGAGGAGGCGAGGAGGGGGATGTCGAGGGGGCGGGAGGTGAGCGGCGCTAGCTGAAGCTTGGCGGAGGAGTCCAGCACGAAGGGCAGGACGGCGGCGCTGCCGGTGGCGGGGTCAGTGAAGGCGACGAGGGCGCGAGTGCCGGTCATCTCTGGGGAGCCGGGGTTGATGCCCCAGGCAACCCAGCCGGTGGGGGAGATGACGGTGCCGGAGAAGACGACGTCGACGGTGGCGTTTTGGGCGTGGTAGGTCCAGGCGAGCGAGGCCTGCTGGGTGGGCAGATTGGTGCACTCCTCGTAGGTTCTGACGGCGGTGAAGACGGTGCAGCGGGGGGCCTCGGCTTCGGCCCCCGGCGGCGCCATGAGAATGAGAGCTGCAAGTAATCGAAGGAAGAGCATGGCGACCGCGTAGGAAGAAGATGGTGACTTCAGTCGCAGTGATGAGAGCAGAAGTGCTCGTTAAGATGTGCTTTCATCGCTTAGACGGTGTCGGTGCAGCAGGGTGGCCATGATTAGTAACGACCGGTTGGCAGGTGGTACTCGGCTTGAGCTTGTCTTTCAAGGCAAGGCGGGAGTGATTTCATGTGCCGTGTCCTTTTTCTCTCGACGGCGAAGTGCTCGACCGGTGCCGGCCCGAGGGAAGACGGCGGTGCCACCGACAGGACGGACGGCGGAGCTGAACCGCCGCAGTTCTCACGAGTGGCTAGAAAATTGGGGGGTGACGGCGGTTTGCGGCAACTTCCTCCGACCTGGGCAGAACCAGGCGGTCGTGGGTTGTCCAGGGCCAGCGCCGTCGGCTCGTCGGCTGACAGCGATCGCTGGCGGCACTAGCTCACTGTGACATAGATTGTGGCGTCAAATGGTCGTCACATGAAGCCCAAAGTCAACCCGGATAGCAGATTCGTGCGTGATTTGGGCTCCGAAGTCGAGGAGTCTGTTGTGCAGAGAGATTATGTGCTGTGGCCTACGCTGGACGCTAAACATCATCTGGCCTTAACGTTGACCACAATTTCTTTTCGATTCTTGAGAGCTTTAAAGAAAGTCTTTCTGAATCATTTCGACCACACTAATTCGAAAGAAATATTGCGAAAGATCAATACTTTCGACTAAATTGATCAGACGACATGAAATTCGATCTTGCGGAGATCGAATTTCTCGGAATCAAAATATCTTTACACTGGGGTGGGGGTGTTTCTTGCTCAGGGGCCCCTGGCTTGGTTGCGAAAGGGCAGGTGGTGTGGAGCTAAAGCACAACCGACGGCGCCGCCGGGTCTTCTGGAGAAAAAGGCGAGAGGTCCCGGGTCGGCGGCGAGATGGCGGCGAACACCGGCGGCGCCGCCCTGGAAGGGGAGAAGGTCGTGCTGGTGCCGTACATGAGGGAGCACGTCCCTCGGTACCACGAATGGATGCAGGATCCGGCGCTTCTCCAGGCGACTGGGTCGGAGCCGCTCACGCTCGAGGAGGAGTACCAGATGCACCTCTCCTGGATAAGCGACCCTAGCAGTTGCTGCTCTTCTTCCCCTTCCCATTCATTCTCTCACCGATCTGTTCCTCTCCGAGTTTCCTCCACCGGGAGGGGGTGATCGAACTGATCTCTCCTGGTGCGCGTGATTTTCAGAGCACACTTTCATAGTCCTGGATAAGCAGCGGATCAGGGGAGGCGGCTTCGTCCACGGAGATCCCCACGTCGAAGGTCAGAGATCCCTCCCGTTAGCCGTCGTCATCCTTCTTCCCCCCGTATTAGGGCTTCGGCGATTCCATTTACGTCTGAATGATCCTCGCTGAGGTTTCTTTTTCTGCTTCTTCTTCCTCCTGGAAATCTGGCGGAGGAAGAACTCAGGGCCGTCTTGTTGATCGAATCTGCCTCACATCCTGGTTCTCTTCTGATCTCCGACCCCTATTTCCGTGGTTGTTCCTCCTCTCGCAGCTATGGTTGGCGACGTCAATATCTACGCGAACGATCCTGACGATCCGCGGACAGCAGAGATTGAGATCATGATCGCCGAACCAGAGAGGTGGGCTCCCTCCCTCCCTCTTCTGCTTTTCTTTCTTCGCCGTCTTCTTCTTCCGGCTCTTCGGACATCTGCCATTACAAAATCTTCAGATTTGCATATTATTTTAGCAGGAATTGGATCCTTGTGTAATCGAATTAGCAGGAGCTGCGATCGGAGAACAGATAGATGGTCGAGAGTAACGCTTGGGATCATCAATCCAGAATAATATCCTGGTCTTGGCGACGAAGAAATCCAATAAATTCATGAACTGGGTGCCGGTAGAGCACGCATTGAACCAAAACTGAAACAACAGTGTCGGTGTTGATGATTCTATGGAAGATTGATAACCAGTCGAATGTGCCGATGAGAAGAAGGCCAATGATAATTTGCGCCATATTCATTCTTCTTCTCTACATGGGCTGCAGTTCTTCCCACTCCAGTCGAATGTTTGTTTCCTTCATGCTCTTGATTTTGGAATGGGATTTACTACGGAGGTGCTGTGTGGGGGTTGACCCAGAGGAGGGTTGACTTTTGATCCATGACCCTGTAAAGATCCGTACTCTATGCCTGGGGATTGAGGCTTTCTTAGTCTGTCTTTAAGAAATCGATGGATGAACAGTCAAGAACACGAGCCCTCCGCGTGCAATCCCTTAGATTGGGCAAATTCCTGCTGCATCTCCCGGTTGCCTTGCTTTATGTTCGTCTCGTCGGTCATCATGGTCCTTGCTTGCTCTGTGCAGCCGCGGGAAGGGGCTCGGGAAGGAAGCTGTCTTGATGATGATGGCATTTGCCATTAAAAGCTGCGGGATTCAGAAATTCCGGGCCAAGATTGGGGATTCAAACACGACTTCCCTCTCTCTATTCCGGAAACTGGTCTCTCTCTCTATCCTTCTCCCTCTGTCTCTGTCTCTGTCTCTGTCTCTGTCTCTCTGTCTCTCTCTGGGTCTGTAATCTTGTTCTTGGTTGGATGCAGGGTTTCAAGGACTACTCTCACAGCGAAGTATTCAAGGAGGTACTTCTTGCGGTGGTTTGATGACGTTTTGCCGCCCCTGTGATCTCCTCCCTGATCTCGTATTCTGCGGCAGGTAACTCTTGAGATGGCGGTGGAGCCTGCCGAGGGCGAGGCACCGGAGAACAGTTGACCCAGTTGATTTTCCAGGGACTTGTCGGGGCACAGAAGAGAGAGAGAGAGAGAGAGAGAGAGAGAATGGAGGGAAGGGTAATTCTTGCTATATTTTCACGTTTTTAAATGATGTCGAGTAGAAGGGTATCTGTGTCATTTACTTTTCCTCATTTGAAAGTTCACAAAATTTCAAATCATAACGGCTCTATGAGGGCAGCGAAAGTTTTGCCCGTGAACCGCGGGGCTAGGGGAAATGCCGGGTTCCGCCGAATCTATGTCGGTCAGCGGGCCGTGTCGGAGATGGGTTTCGTAATCTTATCCAGTTCCTGCGGAACATTGGCGTCGAGGATCTCCCTCCTCTCCCCTTTTTGAACGGGGAGGGAAATCCCCGATCTCCAACCCCCGCCTACTACGCCGCCCTGGTAGATCTCGCCCTTCCGACAGACATCACGAGAGGAGAAGCAGCAGCAAAATGAGCCCCGGAGCTCTAGGAACGCTCAGCAGTCCCACCAGGTCCTTGTCTCCCCTCCTACCTACATCGGACCTTCTCTCCCCCAGGACGATGAGCCCAGTTCGCCGGAGTTCCAGATCCGGCCAGGAGAATGCGCCTCCTCCCGATCCCAACATCCAGATCGATCGCTCGGCTTCACCCGTTGTCTTGAAGAAGTCGCCGACCAGACTGCGAAACATGGAGAAGGTTGTCAGTGATGTGAACTCCGTGGAGGATGGAACGCCAGATGGTTCTGATTCATCGGTGAAGGTGGGTCAAGGCTGACTTTTCCTTCTGGAGTTGAAACTTTCGAGACACATACTCCTTTGAAGCCTTATGCTTCATTTTTATTTTTCATTAGCCTGGACGTGCTCGGATCTAATTCTTTTTTCTCCGATCTTCCGAATTCGCTCAGTTCTGTCCACTTTTCAGTCCACTTCACACAAACATGGAATATTCTTCTTCCCACGCTTACGCTCTGGAATGTAAACTCCGACTGCGAATTGCCCCTTCCTTCATCATCATCATCATCTCCAACACCAGCATCGTCGTCGTTGTCCTCCTGCTCCTCCTCCTCCTCCTCATCATCTTTTCTTCTACTTCTTCCCCTCATCACCGACATTCACCGTATTCTGCAGGTTGTTGTTCGAATCAGACCGGCCCATGCTCACGATAAAGGAGGGGAGAAAGTAACAAAGAAAGTCTCTTCTGATTCGTTAGTGGTTGGAGGGAGATCGTTTTCCTTTCATTCGGTTATGGGACCCGAGTCCACTCAGGTTGATCCTCGGTTCTAGAATTCGTCTAATTAATATTTTTACTGGGACTCGGACAAATCACGGCTTACCTTTATGTGATTTTATCCTATTTCCTGATGATACTCAGGAAGACGTCTTCCGGTTGGTTGGATTGCCATTGGTGAAAAATTCCATGGCTGGGTTTAACACTTCAATTTTATCGTATGGAGAGGTACGGAATGGTCTCTTGCCTTCTGCATAGTTGATCTCAATCAGTGGACTGTTAAGTACTCGCTCTCTTATATAATTTCATCATTTTTGTGCACAAGACTGGAAGCGGGAAAACATACACAATGTGGGGTCCTCTTAGTGCCATGCTTGAAGAGAGTTCTATCGACACCTGTCAGGGAATTGCTCCTCGCATATTCCACATGCTCTTTCAAGAGATTCAGAAGGTTAACCTGTTCTTTCCCATTTTATGTGTTAAATGAATGCAAACTTACATTCATGGGGTTTAGGGAATATCGGCAACGCTTGGGCATCTTATTCGGATTTATTGGTTTGAAACGTGATATAATGTTCAGTTCCAAGTGCTGACTCTGTGCGAGAGCCTTATCATGCATTTTTCCTGTTGATATTCGTGCAACTTTATAGACTATTTTCTCAAGGTGGATCTTCCAATTTTCATTCAGAACCAAGAGAGCGCTGTTGACAAACAGTTGAGCTTTCAAACCAGATGCTCCTTTCTAGAGGTAAATTTGAATGATCGATTAGCACTCCTCAGAGTCCTCAGTCATTCCTTTAAACGTATATTTTTCGCATGTGCAGATATACAATGATCAGATAAATGACCTACTTGATACCTCTCAGAGGAATCTTCAGGTAATACATTTGCCTTTCTCCTTTTGGATCACAGGTGTTAATCTCTACTTCTGCCTGATCCTTATTGTCTTGTTCATGACTGTATGTTTAACCTCCATTGATTTACCAGATAAGAGATGATACCAAGAATGGTTTCTATGTTGAGAACTTAACCGAGGAGTATGTTACCACCGTTCAGGATGTAACTCAGATTATAGTGAAGGTGAGACGTCTTATTTCACTTTGAAAGGCACGTTCGATAGTCCTGGAACTGCCACAGCCTGTATACAGAGCTTTCGTTTAGTTTTCCGAACACGCTGATTCTTTGATTTTGGGTTATATGTTATCTTTCTAATCCATAATTCCAATTAAGGATCCTGTAATCAGTTCCTTGCATCAAATCAATGTTCTTTTTTCTTAACTTGAAGTTTGCTTAAGGTATTGTAGTTCCTTTTTTTTTTAGTATACTAGATGAAGATGAGTGTTATTTACCATACTCATATTTTAACATCACGTGAATTTCATAACATTTACCCTTAGTTTGTAAATTTCATGTTTTCGTATATTGATTTCTTATGGAATTTTTTTCATGACTGTTTCTCTCTTTTACCGTATCTTGTGCTTGAAATCTTTATTGGTTGTTGTAGGGTCTTTCCAGCAGAAGGGTCGGTGCAACGAGCGTAAATTCCAAAAGTTCACGATCTCATATTGTCCTTACGTGCGTCATTGAGTCTTGGTGCCAAGTATGTTACGACAATCATACTGTTCGCTTCTTTTTTTCATTATTATTATACGAGTATTTCTGCTACAAGTTGACTCTTAAATTTCAATATTATTTCTGGACTGGAAATTCTGTTCTGCAATAGATAACGCCAGGAAGGCGTGCATCCACAATTTTATTTTGGACGGTTATTATGATCATGAAACCTTTGTGGTCAGAAAGCGAATAAAATAACTAGTAATAATTGTTTTTGACATATTGCTAGCTTTTCTTGGATATTATCTCTGTGGATTGTTGTTGAAGAAAAATTACTTGCTGCAGGGCACATCAACAAAGTCTTTAAGTAGCTCAAAAATTAGCAGAATTAGCCTTGTTGATCTTGCTGGATCAGACAGGAACAAACTCAATGAAGCTGATAGACAAAACACAAAAGAAGGAAGAAAAGTACACAAGTCCCTATCAAGTCTTGGGTACGACTATGACGATATGAATCATTGTCATATTTCGTTTTTCCTTTTACATGCATTTTCTTATCGCATCATTGAATAATGCCCATAAATATCTAGTTTCTATATTACCTCCTCCTTTTGTCTATATCACAGGAAATTAGTCAACATTTTGGCCGAAGCAAGCCATTCTGGAAAGTGCCAGGATATTCAAATCCCATACACGGACTCTTGCCTAACAAATTTGATGAGGGAATCTCTGGGTGGCAACGCGAAGACAGCTTTCATTTGCACAGTTTCCCCCGATGCCAGGTATCTAACGAAATAAGAAAATTTCCGAGATGCAAATAATATAATATCCCAACGTGCTGAATGGAGAATGGTGTTGTTTGATGCAGTTGCGAAAATGGAACATTGCGCACATTAAGGTTCGCACAACAGGCCAAATGTATTCAGAACAAACCAGCAGTAAATGAAATAACAGAGGATTATGTCAATGACCTGAGTGATCAGATTCGTCATTTAAAGGTAAGTATTCCTTTATAGCGCATCAAATATTAAATGTTTGGTCAACAAATAGCTTCGTGTAATACTCATCTCTACAGGAAGAGCTGATACGGGAAAAATCATACCAAGACACTCCAGTAGGTGCTACTGGTGGATACTTGAGAGTAGAGAAGGCTCGTCAGAGTCTAAATCTACTTAGGGCGAGTCTGAACCGGTCTTTAGCTTTACCCCCCATGGATAATGACTCCGAGGAAGAGGTTGAAATTAATGAAGACGACGTGAGTCAGTTGTGTGAGCAACTAGGTGATCTGCATTCTGTCCTCGAGGAAAATCCGATCATTGTTCAAGATCATGATGGTGATGTGAAAGGAGCATCCTTAGAGGACCACTCCGGAAATGACGAAGGGAATGCCAGAGGCTCCATTGCAGATGGTTCTTTAAATCTTCAATGCGGAGTTGTCTCTTGCTTTGAGGAAAGCAATCTCGATGAACCTGTCTCATCTGAATCTCCCAAAGTCAGTAGTTCTCTGAAGAAAGGTTTTGCGAGCTCACCAAATCTTTCTGAAAGCAAGACAAAAGGTCCTGCCGTCCCAAGTAACAATTCAGAAGACAAGTCCATTAAGAAGAAAATGGAGCTTGTTCGTTCATCTTTGCAGTCGAAAAAGCTAAGCCCAACTGATTCTTTGGCCGCCAGCCTTCACAGAGGTTTGCAGGCCATCGACTATCATCAGCGGAATTCAGCCTCAGAGAAAACTCCTCTTACCTTTTCTTTCGATCATTTAATAGCGAAATCATCCGAGTCTTCTGATTTGACTGATAAAAGTGTACCACAGTCAACCTCAGAGGGGCCTCTTACATCAAAGTCAACTGCTCCTTCATCCCAGAAGGAAATCAACCCAGACATGCAGATTAATCCACTTAGTAGTAGTGAAGGAAACTCTGGAGGCACAAAGGGCAATCTCTTCGGGGTATATATCAAAGTCAACTACTTCTGTTTTAATTCTGCACGGATCAGAACTGACCATCTTTGTAACTGTCAGAACAAAGGAGACTCTTTGGCTGACATCATCATTCGAAAGAATGAACTGGAGAAGATATGTGAAGGGCAAGCAGCCAAGATCAACGAGTTGACTAGTCTGGTATGAGCTTTTTTTTATCCTCCTCCGACTGTCAGTTCTGGCGTAATGTGTGTCGTTGACAAAGTTCCATCTCGATTTTACTTGAGCAGGTTGAAAAATACAAAACCGAGTGTGAAGCTAACTCCACGGCGAAGCAGAAGCCAGAACAAGAACTCCCCGGGGAAGACAACATACCTGCGAAAGATGAATGCGAGGTCAGCGTCTTTGATTAATGTCGACACCACCTTCTCTCGCTGCCTCATCAGACTTTGATAATGTTACTTACAAGGCACCGCGATTTTTGCTTTTGGTCGGAAACTCTCAGAACCATTGTGGCGAGGCACAGGAGGCCATGATCGAGAAGGATCCTGATACCGTATCCTCCTCCGCGAACGACTCCCTCCTCCATCTGCTCAGAAATGGACCCCCCAACCCCAACCCTTCACAGGCAGACAGGGGAGAAGACCTCGAGGAGGAGAGGGAAAGGTGGACCGAGTCGGAGAGCAGATGGATCTGCCTGACGGAGGAGCTTCGGATCGATCTCGAATCACACCGCCGGCTCGCAGAAAGCAAGGATCGCGAGCTCGCCATGGAAAAGAAGTGCTCAGCGGAGCTGGACGACGCCCTGCAGCGCGCCATAGTCTCCCAAGTGAAGATGGTCGAGCATTTCGCGGAGTTACAGGAGAAGCACAACGAGGTGGTGGAGCGGCACAAGAGGGTCATGGAAGGGGTTGCCCAGGTGAAGAAGGCGGCGGCCAAGGCCGGAGCCAAGGGCGCCGGCTCCGCCTTCGCCGAGGCCCTTGCTGCTGAGCTGTCGACACTCAGAGTAGAGAGAGAAAGGGAGATTGCGCTCCTGAAGAAGCAGAACAGGGGACTGAGGGTTCAGTTGAAGGACACAGCAGAAGCTGTGCACGCCGCCGGTGAGCTCCTCGTGAGGCTGAGGGAGGCTGAGGAAGCCGTCACTGCGGCCGAGGTCAGTCAAGTTAAAATGATTTCATTAATTTCCTCACTCGTTTTCTTGTCATGGTGTTCATTCATATCAATGGCCGGTTTGAGCTTCAGGGCAAGAGCGAGGAAGCGCAGAGGGAGATGGAGAAGCTGAAGAAGCAGATGCGGAAGATGAAGGAGAAGCACGCCATGGAGATGGCGACGGTCAAGCACTGCCTGGCCGACAGCCGCCTCCCGGAGTCTGCTTTGGAGCCGCTGTTCCGGGCGGAAAGGAGAGAAGACGCCGCCGAAGGGTCGACCAGCGCCGGCGGCGACGAGGAGGAGTCGTGGAGAGCCGCATTTGTGTCCTCCTATAGATAGATTGTTACAAGAAGCTGTTGAAGGTTCGTGCCTCCTGTTCTGAAAGATCTCGGCAGTTGACCCCGGATGGATAGTCGACTTGGGTCAAACAAGATACGTTTGGCCGTAGCAGTTGACCTACTCAGATTCAACTGTCTCTCGTTGAGTACCCTGAGTGCCGCGATTGCGTAAAGACAGGTTGTCTATCATATTACTGTGTGCTTAACATGGGTCGATGTATGTTTGTTCGTTAGAGTTGACTTTATATACTATCTTTCTTCCCAAAGATAGGATTTTTATGGTAATGTATTATGTGTATATGTGTGATAAAGAGAGAATCGCCGAGTTGAGTCGCTTTGATGGGCTCGGCGAGGCGATTTCCTTACGGGTTCAGTAGAGGACAGAGCGGCGAGGTTTTGGGTTCTGCAGTATCGGACAGATTGGAAATCTTGTCCGTAGGTTATCAATCTATCGGTCGTAAATCCTGCAAAGCAAAAAATGTAATCCCTTTGCATCGTATTGGACCCACCTTCCGCGCCCTTACCAGCTGAAAGGATAGATAGAATCCGGTGCTCGGGGGGAGGAGGTCATCAGCGCGCCGAACGATGGCCGCCGACGGAATGACGGGGGTTCCTCCGGACCCTAGCGTGGATGCGGATGGTGAGGACGCGACGGGAAGCCGTGAACCTGCTGTGGAAGTTCAGATCGCTGATAGAGCGCAGAGCGCCGCCGTTTGCGCCGGCAGGGCCTTCGGCGAGTCGATTGCCGGGGGTTTCATGGGCTCCGTGTTTGGCTACGGTCAGTGTAGCTTAGCTTCCGCTCTTTTGATGTTATTCTTCTCCTCCCTGCCGCCGCGGCGCTTGCCGTTCTTGAATCTTCTCCGCGTACTGCGCTGCGGATTTCCTTTTAGAGGGTAATTATCTGAGATGCTATCTGGGTTTCGGATTTTGGCGAGGCGGTTTTGCCGATTTGTGGATTTTAAATTGGTATTTCACTTCGTGAGATGATGGCTTCTCATTCCCTTTTATTCATTCTTCGTTGTTTACCTCTTCTTTGGAGAAGGACTTTCTTCGATTGTGCCAATGCCTTGTAGTAAAATTGGTGCTGGAATAATGGCCCCCTTTTGCTCCTCGGTATCGGGACTAAGAAAAATCGTTCGGACAACCAACATCCATCTTATTCGTGTTATGAATACCAGTATATCTATTGAAGATCGTTGAAGTGATATTTCCGTAGGGATTGGATAGGATGTGACTAGAACTCTAACAAAAATAGGAAATATCTTTCAAACGCTTTGCACTGCTTTTGTCTTTCAATTAAATATCGAATCATAATCATGCAGACGGGTGGGTTTTATCGATGGGCTTGTCTGCAATGCTCCTCGGGTTCCTGTCTGTAGAAGTCTTCCCTTGAAAGGCTGTGGGGGGTGAAGTTGTCCGTCATTTTGATATGGGTCCATACTGTTCTCTGTCTTAAGATTGTCTGTACCCAGTGGGTAGACTGTCAAATTTAGTCTTCCATAACAAGTGTTATCAATCAGGAAATTATCTAATGTGGATTAGTATACATCAAGCAAGAATAAATTCTGAAGATTAGCCGAATGCCAAGTTCAATGATATATATATTTTTTCTGTTTATGTGTTAGTGTGGATTGGTGGATTGCATATATTCATGTGGTCGAAACCATTCATCTCTGTGTGGATTGTATGTCCACTGCGGATACTGGAAAATTATGTCAAGACGTTATTTATTTTTCCAATCATGTAACCTCATCATGGTTGATGTTGCGTTCTTCTGTCCTGCGAATATGGCTTTACATCTGTGGGCGAACATGCTTTTCAGGCACCGGACTCTTTGCACATAAGCATGGATTCAAGGGATCGCTCGCAGATGCTGGGTCTTCTGCCAAGGTTGTTCCTCAAATCTTCATCTAGAAGCCGAATTAATTCTTTTTCTTCACTATTGTCTGCATATTTTCCTCCTGAAGGTCCATTGCTGCTATGTTTATATTCGTTGCCATACGCTCCATATGCTGCCAAAGCATTTACTTTGGGCCAGTCAAGCAATCTAACCCTCTTCATGTGACCTTTCATTCACCAGACTTTCGCTGTCTTGTCTGGAGTCCACAGTCTTGCCGTCTGCTTGTTAAAGTTGCTGCGGGGGAAGGATGATGGTACGTCCCACACGGATTTCATCGACTCTGAGAGTGTGGAATAAAATTTGCTTTCTCATGGCGGCCGTCTCCTCTCTTCTGCAGAAATCAATGCCGGGATTGCGGGGTGTTGCACTGGCTTAGCCCTGAGCTGTCCGGGTAATTAGAGAGGCCTGCTTAATCGCTTGCAGTAAATTATGGGTGATTATATGTAGATAAATGTATTGATGTAGAGGTTTTTGATGATTCCAGTTCGTGTGTTTATGCCGAGCAGCCCATTTCCCCAGATTTTGTGATCATCTCTGCATTCTGTTCGATGAACGAGCCCCTTGTGGAGATGGATGGTTTATGAACCAGATTTCTCTGTTCAATCCTCCAGGTGCTCCGCAGGCCATGCTTCAGAGCTGCATCACCTTCGGGGCATTCTCATGGATTTTCGAGAAGATCAACAAGCAGCAGGCTGCACTGGCGCTCCCGTTCTCGCCAGAGAACGCCGTTGGAAGCCGATCGCAGGCTGTTCTTCCGCCCTTCTCGCTGGCTCTTCCTCTGCACGTGGCAGAGGGCTTCTCCCTCCTCTGCCAATCCCGGGAGAAGAAGACCACGCGGGGAGCTCACCGCCGAGCCTGACTGTTTAGGAAGTCCGCTCACCATTTTCTTCTTTTTCTTAATCTGTTTCCCTGCCCATCGTGTCGTACTCGTCACCTTGCCCTCTGTAAAACGCAGAATGGCGGCTTGCCCCCTGTTCTGTCTTTGCATGGGGGCATTTTCTCCAAACCCTCTTCTGTGGCGGGATTTCTGGACCCTCCGGATGCGGTGGCGAGTTCTCCGCGGCGCGCTCGAGTTCCATCAGCGCCTTCAAGCCCATGTGTGTGCCTGGTTGAGGATCTTCGCTACGAGGCCTGGCTCTGCACATCCCGGTCGTCGCCTATGCTCACATGAACGCCTAAGCCTTTTGCTCGCACACACACTGCGCTATAATTTAAGCTGAACTTCTCTAGATGATAAAATACTCAAAAATAGAAACAAATCGAAAATATTTAATGCTGGAGGATATGAATACATCGGAAGAACATTACTGGTAGTGTTTTAACTTATCTTAAGAATCATATATATCCCTGCCGCGGAGAGATCCGTTGCTAGAAATCTCATAGGGGTTGATAAGGGCACCGCACCATGTTCTTTGAGTGCATCGATTTGCGGGCAGGCCTCATGGAAGAGGAGCAAGAAAAAGGAGGCTATCCACTGTAAGAAGAAAACCCTCCCGGTTCTTCGAATTGGAATAGTAAGATAGTCTACAGATATCATATCATCTCCCTCGTCCCCCACGAAGAAGGGGGTGGGGGGCTCCTTGGGATTCTCCAATGACAAGATCAATAGAGACCAACCGGTCCCACTCATCACGGGTTCGTCTCCTCAGCTTCCTTCAATGCATCTATGAACAGATTCTTCAGGTGGGTATTTGAAGCCGCCACCTTCTGGGACATGAGGTCGAAGTCCCCCCCTGATCTGGTGAGTGAGCAAGAAGTTGACCTCCTCAAAACCACCCAATATTTTCTCCCAAAAACTGAAGGTCTCTAGGGTTTTTGCGATGACTTACGGATCGAACACAACGCCGCCGGCCTCTTGGACGATGACAACCCCGCCCGCAACATCCCTGAAAAAACAGGTACTGATCATAACCAATTTCTGGGTTGATCGATCTCATCAAGCTGACAGAAGTCGGGTCTCAAGGATGAACCAGGGGCCGCCGAACCCGAGCTCATAGAATAGATCGATCCTGCCACAGGCAATGCCGCAGAGATTCAGCGCGCAAGAGCCGCTCATCCGGAGGGATCTCACCTGAGAGAAATCCGCAGGGGGTGAAGGGGGGGTGGGGTGGATCAGGGGGGTCAGTGTTGGCAGATTTTTTTCCAAAAATGGATGGTCTTTGTCCTGGAGACTAGACTTAACTTACCTTGAACAGCAAGCTGTTGATTCTATTAGTGGTAGCACCCACAGTCAACTTATCGCGCTTGGTTCCTACCTGATCAGGTAAGGGGTGATTCATCAAACAGCTGCTTTCTTTCACAAAATTCAGCACGATTCGTTTATGTACGTGCATTTAAATGGCACTTTGTTCTTTCGTAAGATTTAAGAAATTCGTCGAGAGAGAGAGAGAGAGAGAGAGAGAGAGAGATGAATCATAGAATTCCCTATTCGACATCTCCAACCTATGAATATAAATCTACAAATCATGATGTTTAAAGCTGGCTATCTGATTACACCAATTTGAGGCACACGGGAAAAAAATCAGAATGAGGAATGTTACCTCAGTAGCAAGAAGGGACTTCATCAACTCAGATTGAGGTGAAACTGAAGAAATTCCAAGATTATACGAGAACATCAGTCAGGTAATTCTTTCAACAAACGCACATTTTTCTCCTTTCTATAAAACGGGTTCCCAAGTTCTATGGGCTCAAGTATGCATATATATGCACAAATACGACCAAGTATTCTGCAGTGAGAGGGAGATTTATGAGATTTCTCACCTTTTATAGGGTTTCCATTAAGAAAAGCTCCCTGCCCACGAATACCTGTAAACATCTGGAATCATAGACAGATGAATCAGATGCATAGTCCGACGATTCGGATAGTAACAAAAGGCCTGAAGGGCCGATACGTCAATATCTGGTTAACCCATATTGCGCAATTGCTCGGTTAATAAAACCACAAGAAAGAACAAAATAATAAAGAAATATACATCAATGCATCTCAGCTATGCGGATCAGCACCATCCACAAGAATACATGCCCATTCTCACCTCGTTTATAATGGGATTGTATACAACCCCCACTGTAGGAACCTTTCCTATTGTAAGCCCAATAGACACGCACACAAAAGGGAACCTAGCATTGATACCAGAGCCACATTAGAAGGGTAATCAGTGAGAAAATTGAAGACGGTTTCACCTACCCGTGAACGAAGTTGGTGGTTCCATCGAGGGGGTCGACAATCCATGTGGGATCATCGGTCAGCTCAGCAGTTCCGTTTGCAGCAGAAGTCTCCTCGCCTATAAGCTGAGGAAGGAACATGACTGAAATCAGAATAGTCTCGTTTGCAGAGACGAACGATCGCACCTTTGATGATGGAGAAAGGAGGAGATGTTTGGGAGGGCATAGGAAGTCACCTTGTGGTCGGGGAAATGCTTCTTGAGGTAGTTGAATATGTGATCTTCGCATGCCTTGTCAGTTTCGGTCACCAAATCCACCTTAATTGCATAAAAAACGCCACCATGATTACTCCCATTGCGCTAAGAACGTTTTGTTTTGCAAGGTTCAGCGTGAGATAAGTTCGTGGTGATAGTCGATGAAAAAAATGAGGAAAATATAGGGTTCATGCAAAGATGCAACCCTTTTTTTGATAGGAGGCCGACTTACCCGTGTTACCGTGTTATATATTACAGAGAGAGAGCATATAGAAGCACATAATCAGTAAGTTTTTGACAAAAACCAGTTATGGAAATCGTTATGATATTCCTGAGAGAGGGAAAGAGAGAGAGAGAGAGAGAGAGAGAGAGAGAGAGAGAGAGAGAGAGGAGTCAAAAGGTTTACTGAAAGAAACTCATTTATGCAACATTTTCATGATGTCCACGAGGAATGTACAAGAATATGACAAGTGAATTCTTGAAAAAAATCTTCTGCACAACATTTTTGCTACCTCGACGACGATGCACAGGTTCAGTCATCACGAAAACCAGGAAGCCTCTCTCTCTCTCTCTCTCTCTCTCTCTCTCTCTCTCTCTCTCTCTCTCTCTCTCTCTCTCAATCAAGTTAGAAATGTCTGTTTGGGAACATTAGAGCCACAAAATTAAAATTAAGGAAAAAAAGATAAAACCTCCATTCACGAAAGAAGAACATAGGCCATTACTGAGAAAAAGATTAACAAATCTATCTCCGAGAAAGCCAGACCATAGGCTGAATTCTTTAACAAAAAAACTCTAATTAGAAATCTATATATTGGATAGAAGCTGCGCAGGAACAAGTATACCATCCAACCAATATCGCATTTTTAACTTAGAAAAGAATGCTATTCTTGGGTGAGAATATAAGATAAAAAACCTGGCCCTTGTGCTCGACATTTTTGGTCTGGTAGAACCCACTTCGAATTATCTGCGAATCACCGAATTTGATAGGGGATAGAGGAAATTAGCACAATCTTCAAAAGGGTGCGAAAGAAAACTAGTTTCTGATGCGTTCATTACATGAAAATGTGGAACAACTAGGTCCGAGAACGTAAGAAAAAGAAGAAAAAGAAGGAAGGAAGCATCTCCGCTCACCTCACCGGCGCTTTTTGCTGCCTCCACCGCAACAGCAAGGTACTCCGAGGCGAACGAACCTGTAATCTCCCCGGCAACAAAACAAATCGGAAGGGTTCGCCTTCTGCTAGTGAATTATAACAGAAGGACCAGAGAGAGAACCAACCGTTCTCCGCCATTCCAATTCTAAATCTTCTCAAAGGCTTCCGTTCGCCCTGTACCACAGACGATCGAGAGGTGCAGCTCCACCCAGCGTCAGCGAGTACGATGCGGGAAAGAGAGACCGCAGTGTCCCCGAACTTATACTGCCTTGAGGGTTCGCCTGAATGGAGAGAGAAAAGTCCAGAGTCCGAGGGACGCGCGAGTGGCCCAAAAGAAGAGATCATACCACCATCGTCTCCGCACCTAAAGCACGGAACGGCGTTCACGACTTCTCAGTAATCTGGATCGACGCGGGGCAGACCGGTAGTTTGAGGACAAAAGAGGGTTCTTTGAGATAGAAGAAGAAAGGAAAAGGGGCATATAAGGTAGAATATTCGTGTCGACGGGAACCCGCAAGATCCCTACTTGCTAGGTAACATATGGAGGAGGACGAAGACACGTATCCGGAATCCTACCTTCGGAATAAACCGATGCGATAGGGGCGATTAGAAGAATCATATTCCCGGATGGGAAGAAGGGATGGGGTACTCTCGAAACAGAGGAAGATCATATCAACAGTGGAATAATTCTGGAAGAGGACGAAGTTTCAATGATCGAGCTCAAGAATAACAAAATTTTCAAAGAAGACCACTAAAATGTCAAATCTGTCATCAAATCGGTCATCGAGCACAAGAGTGTCATCAGTGTTATGTTGGGTATTTTGCTTCACATTTTTTTCCAAATCGAAACTATTCACAGCAACAAGGATACTCTACTTCCCGAGCCTATACTGCAACAAATCAACCTGATCCTTCTGTATTTGAAACTGATTCATCATCGTGGTACCTTGATAGTGGTGCCACTCTTCACATCACCAATGATACCCAGATGATTCAAGACCCATCCACCTACACTGGACCAGATCAAGTGCTTATCGGTAATGGGTCAGGTTTGTCCATTCTTTCTCATGGTTCTTCTGTTTTACCTACTTCATCGAATTCTTTAAAATTAAACAATATTTATGTGTTCCTCACATAACCAAAAATCTATTTTATGTTCAAAAATTAACATCAGATAATAATGTTTACATCGAATTTCATCCAAACTCTTGTTTTGTGAAGGATTGCAGCACAAGGATGACACTGCTCAAGGGCGAATTTAAAAACAATCTTTACCATTTTTCATCGACATCTCATCCCTCAGCCTACCTGGGGGAGCGAACTACCTCCACCACATGGCATCAACACCTCGGCCACCCCAATTTTAGAATTTTACAGCATGTTATAAACAAGTTTGGCTTACCTCTTACACATAATAAGAAGACATCGATTTGTGAATCTTATTCTGTTTCTAAAATTCACAAATTACCTTTTAAATCATCTTCTAGAAATTCACTTAAACCTCTTGAAATTATGCACTTTGATCTCTGGGGAACGGCTCTCATTTTATATCATTCTGGTTTTTTATATTATGTTATTTTTGTTGATGATTATAACAAATATATATGACTTTTTCCTCTGCAAAGAAAAAGTGATGCTCTCAATATCTTCATTTCTTTTCAACAAATAGTAGAATGGCAATTTTCTTCCAAAATTTTAACTCTTCAATCTGACTAGGGAGGATAATTTCAAGCAATTCACAAATATCTCTCACAGCATCGCATCAAACATAGAGCTTCTTGTCCACATACGCTTGAGCAAAATGGAACTGCTGAAAGAAAATATTGACATCTAATTGAAACAACTTTAACACTTCTTCATCAGTCCTCAATGCCATCAAAAGTTCTGGGACGGAGCCATCTCAACTGCTGCCTACCTAATAAATCAACTACCTACACCAATCCTAGGTAATATCTCTCCCTTTGAAAAATTGTTTTCAAAACATTGTGACTACTTACCTTTCAGAACCTTTGGGTGTGCATGTACCCCAATGTACGACCAGATATTAAAAAGAAACTCATGCACATATCTGAACTCTTGTGTCTTTCTTGGCTACAGTTCCAAGCATACGTGCTACACATGTTTATCTCTCACTAACAATCGGCTTTATATTTCAAGAGATGTTATTTTTCATGAAACTCACTTTCCTTTTGCAGATTTATTCAAAATATCACATAATTCCACTTCTCAAAACATTTCATCTGTTGTTCAATCCTCTAAACCAGGTATTTTCGGACCTTTTAAAAAAAATTGAATGCCTATATATCCAGAAAACTCTCCACTCCACCATTGTGAGTCATTAAAACAGTCTGAATCTAACTCTTCTGCATCCTTGCATTCCTCTGATCAACCTTAGATTTCGTCTCAAAACCAAAATTCAATTTCTGTAATAACTACATAACATGCATCATATTCCTCAATTCAGATTCTGACACATCATCACAACCTACTTCATCTCATAACTCATCATTTGATCAATCTATCTCTGGACCATCGACTTCAACTTTTGAACAGTCGACTTCTCTTCAATCCTTTCCATCTCACTTCACTCCTTGTAAATTCAGATCAATTACTGACATTTATCATGACACAACGTCTCGATCTACTCGATATCCAATATGCTTAACTTCTATAGTAGCATTCAAACTTCCTTCATATTTTTCACAAGTCTTTAAAAATCTGTCCTGGAGACAAGCTATGACCTCTAAATTTGATGCCCTTATGTCTAACAAAACATGGGTTCTTGTACCTCGTATTCCAAACATGAATCAAATTGACTGTAAATGAGTTTTTCACATTAAATTTGATCCTGATGGTACTATTTATCGTCATAAAGCTAGGTTGGTTGAAAAATGTTACAAATAAAAACCAAGTATTGATTACTCGTCGGAACACGCGGGCGTACTCCTTGCTTCTGGGGACATTGATCCGAAGCTCGAGTACGGTCCGTGCGCCGTTTTTCGTCGGAAACATTCAGTCCAATAATTAAAATTACCAAAGTCAGACTGCTTCTCACTCTTGCCATTAATCTTAACTGGTCAGTTCGACGGCTTGATGTTTCAAATGCCTTTCTTCATGGCACTCTAGAGGCATGAAAACAAGTATATTTTATCCCAATCGAAATATATTTCAGACTTATTAAAAAAATCCAAAATGGATACATGTAAGCCTGTATCTACACCTCTTCTAGTATCTACGTCATCTCAAAACATTACTTCATCTGTTGATCCCATTGAATTTCGAAGCATCGTTGGGGCTCTTCAATATGTTACTCTCACAAGACCTAACTTAGCTTTTGCAGTCAACAAGGTTTGTCAATATATGCATAATCCCCAACCAGTGAATTAACCATATTCTTCGTTATTTAAGGGGAACTTTGAATCATGGTTTACTTATTCAACAATCTTCTAACTTCTCTTTAAGCGCATTTAGTGATGCAGATTGGGTAGGTTTCATTGAAGACCGATGATCAACCAGCGGTTACCTCATCTACCTAGGACCAAACCTCATCTCCTGGAACTCCAAGAAACAACCTACAGTCTCTAGATCCAGCACTGAGGCTAAGTACAAAGCTCTTGCTAATGCGACCTCAGAACTAATATGGCTCACCTATCTTTTGCAGGAATTAAAACTTCCACATTCAGTACCTAGGAACAACCAATCCAGTGTTTCATGCCAGGATGAAACACATCGGAATTGACCACCATTTCGTTCGGGAACGTGTTGCAGCAAAGCTTCTCCGAGTTTCATTCATCTCCGGAAAAGATCAGTTAGTGGATGTTCTAACTAAATCTCTTCCAAAGGGCTGTTTCTCCAGGCTCAGAGACAAGCTGAACGGTGTTGCCGAGGAACCGGCTCAACCATCCCGAAGAACCAGTCCAACAATGGTCCTCGACCGGACCGTTGCTCTTCCGAACATTGCCCAGACGCGTGGCGTATAGCTCAGTAATAACGGACATATGGGAAACCTTCCCAAAATGGTCCAATTGTCTCCTATATAAAGACCACCCAACTCATTAATAAAATGGTGGTTTTCTTGCCAATTATGTTCTCTCCTCTTTCTCTTCTCGATGCTGAGATCTCTTCCTCCTTATTCTCCAAATTCTTGGTTCTTTATAGTTCTACGTAGATAATCCGAGAGGATCTGCAATAAGGCTTAATGGTAGGGGTTCAAACAAGGGAACGATTCCCTCTCGAGTCCATTGAGAATTGTCTAAATCTATAATCCAATCGACCTTCAAAAATTCCCACCCATCCTAGTTGCTAAATTTCCAGGATCTCCTGCCGCAGTCCGATTATTCCCATCCATAATTCTAGGTCGATGATGTAAATGAAGAAGATCGCCTGGAAGAAGAAAGGAGCCCAAGAAGAAGTGCAACAGCTTCAGTGGTTTCGTTGGGGAGCCCAAGACGGAAACATCGCAACCGAACAAAATTCACCATGCCTTCCCTCCCTTGGATCATCCAGAACATCTTTATTTCTATTAGCTCCCTTATTCCAACGCTTTTGTGGCTCAAGCCTTGATCTTGAAGGAAGTGAGTTGCCTGGTACCGGCCCAAACTTTCTCGTATAATACAGCCTCGAACTGGTGCGCGACATCGCTGTCCTTAGCCTAGACGACGAGCTTGTAGGTGATCCCCGCCAGGACCTGCTTCTTCCCGCTGATGAGGCGGATGAAGACCAGCTGCACTCTGGATTGCTTGTTGAACTCCGACACGGAGAACTCGCCGATCTCCTGGATATGGGGTTCATGGACGTCCGCGATCGGGGCAAATCCGCCAAGGAGGGTAGATTGACTTCCAATGGTTGCCACAATGAGGTAGTGAAAGGATGTGACGCCGACGAGGAACAGGAAGACGAGAAGGAGAGGGCGATGGTGGATCATCCTCGTGGTTCTGATGGTAGTGATTCCGGAGGAGATGGTGAGATCTTGAAGAGGGAAGGATGAAGACTGTGAGGAATGATCCGCGTATCCGTCCGCAACGAAGTATTAAATCCGTAAGGACATTGAACCGTAGAAGTCATAACTGTTTATTTGTTATTACAAACACTAAAAACTGCTATCTCCATGAGACCAAACGATTAGAGAAACCACATGGGTGAACATGGAATGAGAACATGATCTACGTAAACAATAAGAGAACGCCTCACCCCGAGTATTGATTGAAATAAACTGTATACCAGATCAAGACGTGCTCCTGAAGTGGAGGAGCTCCCTGCCTTTGTTCTAGATCTTATCCCTCACGGCGGCCTCGTACTTTGGGGCCTTTACGTGGTCCGTGGCCTAGATAAAGGGGCAGTAGGACCGCCTGTCGACGTAACCCCTGAAACTCCGGTCGTTCTCGAGGTCCTCCCTCATCAGCATGTTGTGCTCTAACACAGTGAAACGAGCGATCTCTTGAACATTGTACTCGTCTACCTTACTCTGATTCTAATCACCTGCTCGGAGGATATGGCATTCGTTTTGTAACATGGGCTTAAAGGGTTAAGCCAGAAAAAAAAATACAAGTAGGTCTTTGGAAATGAGCAATATTTGATGGCCCGGTATTGCAGCGGAAGAATAAAAATATAAGGTACACAATATCCACTAAGTACTAGATATCCGGCCAAGTCAAGATTCCACTTAGAAACCCTCTTTAAGATTCCGGGCTGTATGGTCTCTAACAAGATAGGCCTACTATGTTCTTCTAGATTTCGGATTCTGGAGGCTTAAAAAGAGAGACACACTCTTCTCTAATAGGTTCCAATATCTAGGGGCCTAACAAAGATAAGCTAACGCAATCTCCCCTTGATTAAGGCTCTAAGTAAAGTATTGAGTACATACTCAACCCAAACACTAAGAATATGTTACGCTTCTTAACATTTTACCTATATTCTTCTAAAGGATTGTTCATTGAATGCCTTACGCGCCGCATAATATACTTTAAAATGTGGCGTTATTTTCACTTCTGAACATTTGTATAAACTGGTAGATGAAATTCTACGGATAAAAATGGATAATTTGATCTCATTTCTCCTTGTTACTAAGACGCTAGCCGAAAGCAATTCATACGTTCTCGAACGACAGACTGAAATAAGCATCGTGTATTATCTCAAGCTCTAATAATTCTGATCTCCATAAAGCAAGTCTAACACAAAACCTCAGTGGACCACATAACAGGGAATTTGTGGGTCCAAATTAGGACAGTCCAGGAGCTACTCCATTGGGGGATCAATGAAAGGAGTTGGGAGGGAGGACTAGTAGAATTTCGGAACAAACACAGATAGTGAATAACTCGAACAACAATCTTGAATCAATAACTCGGAATACAAGGGGGGAATTTCATAGAATATCTGGGTAAAGACCTTGAGCATTCCCTCCCTCCCTCCCTAAACTTGGGCTTTTCGAAGAGACTCCCTGATGAGATAATAGAGGTTGGTGTTTGCTTCACGATTCTTTACTAGCGATTTTTTCCTCCTCCTAGAAGAAGCCTACAATGTGCATTGAATTTCACATCCACATTTGCAAAGTGTTAAAGACAATATCTACCTTTGGCGTTATTTTTACTAGTGACAGGAACTTATGACATTAAGACCTTCGGGATTGAATTGACTCACTTGAGATAAGGAATATTTATTTTCCAAAAGAAAAGTATGTCCTTGACACTTTTAAAGAGATTCAAAAACTAGATAGTAAACCCATAAGTACCTCCATAGATCTAAATCACAAACACAAAAATACAGAAGAAACTAGCCCATAAAATAAATTGATGTATCAGCATCTTATGGGAAAGGTGATTCACCTTTCTTCACACTAGACCAGTCATTTTATACTCAAGAAGAGTTCTTGATCAATTAATGCATGACTCAAGGAAAGTTTCATTTTTAGCAATGGATAGAATTATACAATACTTAAAGAGAACTCTCAATAAAAAAGATTTCATTTAAGAAAAGAAATATCAATATACATGTTAAAATGTATACTGATGATGATTATAAAAACTTATTATTAACCAATGATCAACCTCAAGCTACTAGACACTTATTAGAGGCAACTTCATCACATAGAGGAATAAGATGCAAAAAGTGGTACTCAAATCTAAGGCAAAATGAGAATTTTGAACCATACGACATAACATATCTGATGTCTTGTGGATGAGCCATAATAGACAACTTAGTATAATATGATTCGATCAAGAGTATTGAGATTAATCGAACATTGAACAAGAAACTTGATAGTGACATCATTTAGACGTCATGTGTCCACTTATGAGTAGCTCTCAAATATACTCACCAGAAGATTAAGCGGATTAACCTTCTATAGGTTTACATATAGGCTAGGATTGAAAGACATCCACTCACCAACTTGAGGGAGAATGTCGGAAAGCGAGATATTACAATCATACCAAGGTCTTATTGCTAATCGTATATATACTACTTTCTCTTGTATTTTTATCTTTTTTTTGTGGTGTATCGGATCCAATTCAACAAAAGTGAAGCCTGATTAACCAGTTCCGATCCACAGAGTCAGGTCCAGTATAAATGCATGCATGCGTTTTCTCATTCAACAATAAATTTAATTTCATCTTTCACCTTTTCTCTTCTATCTGGCGACCAGCAATCATGGCGGCTTCGACGGAAAATGTTAAATAACAAGGTCCAAGAAGGTAAGGAAACAAATGAAAAAGGGAAGAAAACATCACCGCTTATCTCACCGGAGCTCCTAGCTGCCTCGACCACAACAACAAGGTACTCCGAAGTCAACGAACCTATAATCTCCCCGGAAACTTAAACGAATCTGAAGGGTTCGCCTTCTGCAAAATTATATCAGAAGGACGAGAGAGAGAGAGAGAGAGAGAGAGAGAGAGCCAAACGTTATCCGGGATTCCAGTTCTAAATCTTCTCAAACGTTTCCGTCTGCCCTTTTCTCCAAGACGAGGCGGAGCTCCACTCAGCGTCAACGAGTACGATGCGGGAAAGAGGGACCACAGTGTCCCCAAACTTATATCGCCTCGAGTGTTCTCCTCAGGGGGATAGAGAATTCGAGAGTCGGAGGGACAAGCGAGAGGCCCAAAAGAAGAGATCACACTACCCTCGTCTCCGCACCTAAACTACGAAACGGCGTTCATGACGTTTCAAGAATCTTGATCGCCGTCGGACAGACTTATAGTTTGAGGACAGAAATAGGGTTCTTTGATATAGAAGATGAATGGGAAGAGGGGCATATAAGGTGGAATATTCGTGTTGAGGGGAACCTGGGGGATTCCCATTTGCCAGGTAACTCAACTGGAGGAGGACTCAGACACGTATTGGGAATCACACCGCCCGAATGAACCGATGCGATAGTTGCAATTAGGAGAACCACATTTCCGGGAGGTGAACAAGGAGGGGAATTCTTTTTTATGATTCCAGAACCCCTCATTGTTCTATCCGGATAATCCGAGCGCGTCCGCAGTAAGGTTAAATGGATGGGGTTAACCAAGAGAACGGTTCCATCTCGGGTCAATTGAGAACGTCTAAATCTAATCCAATGGACATTCAAAAATTCCCACTCCATCCCAATTGTTAAATTTCGAGGAACTCCTGTCGCAGTCCGATTGTTCTATCCATAGATGTAGGTCGATAATGTAAGGAGATCGCTTGGAATCCTCCCCTTCCCAGCCGGCGCCCCGATCAGACAGAAAACTAGGTTCTGCAGAAGAAGAAAGGAGAAGCGCAACTGCTTCAGCAATATTCTTGGGGTACCCTAGACGGAGACATCAACAGAACAAAATTCACTATACCTTCCCTCTCCTGGATCACCCGGGGCATCTTTATTTCTATTGGCTCCCTTATTCCAAGGTTTTAGGCTTCAAGCCTTGAACGTGAAGGAAGTGAGCTGCCTGTAGCCGGTCCAGACTTGCTCGTACACTAAAGTCTCGTACTGGTGCACTGCCTCGCCCTCCTTGGCTTCGACGACGAGCCTGAAGTTGATCCCCGCGACGACCTGTTTCTCCCCGCTAATGACGCGGATGAATACCAGCTGTACTCCCGATTGCTTGTTGTTCTCCGACACGGCGAACTCACCGATCTCCTGGATGTGGGGGTCATTGACGACCTCTATCGGGTAAAACCTGCCGGGGATGGTCGATTGACTTCCAACGCTGCCGAAGAGGAACAAGAAAAAGAGGAGAGGACGATGGTTGATGTTCGTCATGGTTCTGATGGTAGCGATGCCGGAGGAGAAGATGGGGATCTTGAAAAGGGAAATATGGAGTCTTTGAAGAATGATCGGCGTTTCCGTTCGCAACGAAGTATTAAATCCGTCAGCAAATTGAAATCACCATGGAAGCAATAGTGGTTCATGCATTATGAGAACAGTAGAAATTGTAATCTTCACTACACCAACCCAATAGGTGAACTGCTGGGAAAAAGGGCCTGAATATAATGGCCTGGTATTACAGCGGAAGGAGCGCTTGATAACAATATCCACAGAGCAATAAAAGATATTAAGGAGTGTTAGAGTTCTGATAATTGATATCAGTGAATCTTGACACGGTTTTACGCCGTTCTTCCCCTCTGTCCTCCATGATAATCTTAGTTTCCGATGTCATCTCCTTTAAATGTTAGTTTACGTCAAGGATTATGAGAAAAAGAGAAGAATGACACCACGAATTAATAAAGCTTTTCACAGCCAACCAAATAAGGAGATTGTTCACTATTAATAAGGAAAAAGAGACAATAAATGGAGGAGAGTAATTCACGACCAAAAACCATAAATGGGGGAGAGCCGGATCCTCAATGTCAGCCACCGGAGACGGGGTTTTCCCCATATTTCTCTCGCTCTCTTTCTCTCTCCCTGTGCCCCCTCTTAATATCCCTTTTAAAAATTTATCGGGATTACTTATGAACTCGTAACCATTGGTGGGGCGGGCCTCGCCTTGAAAGCGAAGGTAACGAAGTTCCCACTCTCCCCATTGGTGGGCGGGCCTCGCCTTGAAAGGCTACATTCCGATTCTGATAGTAGAAAAGTGCGGCCCCTTAAACTAAATTTAAGGAAGAGAAGAGAAATCCAGAAGGACCTCTCCCAATCGGTTGACCAAGTCAACTTTAGATGAACATATGCCGAGTATATGACCTACGTAAACAATAAGAAACTGCCCCGCGCCGAGTGTTTATTGAAATATACCCTATGCCAGATCTATTTGTCATCCTTCACAGTGCTAGATGATCTCCTAAAGTAGAGGAGCTCCCTACCTATGTTCCAGAGCTTGTCCCTCATAAGGCCTTAAAGACTTATGGGCCTTGATGTGGCCGTGGCTTGAATGAAGAGCCTGTAGAACAGCCCGTCGACGTAGCCTCTGTAAATCCGGACATACTCGAGGTCCTCCTTGTGCTCTGACGCAGCGAAGCGAGCCATGCCCTGGACATGGCACTCGTTCAACTTAATCCAACTCCATTCACCCGTCCGCGGGGAATACGGCGCATCCTTCTGGGCTTGAGACTGAAGGGTTACGGCCGAATAAGGGAAGGCAACTGGGTCCTCATGATTTTCTCTCTCTCTCCCTCCCCCATATTTTATGTTGTCAACTCGGGTTCTTCGCCTCCCGTGGGGTGGACAGCCCACGCACAACACTGAGGACTCGATTCTTCTCTACTCTCTCTCTCTCTCGGCATAGCCAACCAACGTCCCACACAGAGCTATCCAGATTCATGAGTATTGGTGGTGCCAATGAGGGTAGTCAAAACTGATAGACATGGTGCGATTCACACAAGAAAAATCAATTCCCACGCTGATTATGAGCCAAGTTAGTCCAAGTAATTAAAAATTCATGCATCACAATTGGATTTTGTTTTATAGTGCCATCTCAAAATATGATTAAACAGAACTAGGAATTGATGCAATATTTTTTCGTCAGTAGATGCGTTGGAATTTTTATTCTAAGAACCAGTGCAGGCTTGCTCCCATTGAAAGCATATCTTGAACTTTCTACTCTTAGCCTCTCGAATCTGTGCCAGCACCTGCCAAAATCGACATCCTCTTACTCATCACTCGCATTTATGGCCCCAGGATCGATGGCAAGATTTAGTTGACCCGTGTGACGATTGTTCGCCCTTTTTGACTCTATTCTCTTCTACTCTCTCTCTCTCTGTCTATCCAACCAGCGTCCTTCACAGAGGTATTCAAATTCATGAGTATTGGTGGTGACAATAAAATTAGTCAAAATTGATAGGTACGTTTGCGATTCGTACCAAGAAAATGAGAGCAATCCAAGTAATTCACAAGTCATGCATCACAATCAGATTTTGTTTTATGGTGCCATTTCCAATTATGACTAAACATAACTAGGAATTATTGCAATATCATTTCGGTAGCAAATGCGTTGGAATTTTTATTCTAAATACTTGTGCAGGATTGCTCTCATTGAAAGCGTATCTTGAATTTTCTACTCTTTGCCTCTTGACTCTGTTCAAACACGTGTCATAGTCGACAGCCTCTTACTCATCAATCGCATTTATTGCCCCAAGGTCTATGACTAGGATTTAGTCGACCAGTGTGACGATTTGCTACCCTCCTCGTCCCTATTATTCTGTACTCTCTCTATGTCACCCTATCCAACCAACGCCCCGCACAGAATTATCCAAATTCAGGAGTATTGGTGGTGCCAATAATGGTAGCCAAAATTGAAAGATATGGGGCGATTCGCATCTAGAAAAATCAATCCCCAAGCTGATTTTGAACGAAGTGAGTCCAAGTGATCCAAGGATTATGCCAATGGTTAAATCACTTGTTGTGACTAAACATAACTGGGATTTATGCAATTATTTTTCGTTAGTAAACGTATTGGAAGTTTTATTCTCAATACTAATGCAGGTTGGCTTCCTATGAAAGCATATCTTGAACTTTCTACTCTTTGCGTCTTGACTCTGTTCCTCTTCTGTCATAGTCGACAGCCTCTTACTCAGCACTCGCACTATGGCGCCAGGATCGATGGCCACGATTTAGTGGACTCGTGTGATGATTTGCTACTCTTTTTCACTCTATTCTTCTCAACTCTCTCTCGGCCTATCCAACGAACGTCCCGCAGAGAAGTATCTAAATTCATGGTATTCGTGGTGCCATTAAGTGTAGTCAAACTTGATAGATATTGTCAGATTCTCTCCAAGAAAAAATAATTCTCTCTCTGATTTTGAGTAAAGTTCAGGTAATTCACGAATCATGCATTACAATCAGCTTGTACCTGGACTTGACTGTAAAAAATCTCTTTCCGTGTGAACAACCCCTATTCGCGTTGCTTGCCTTTACATTGTTGTACGGGAGTGACACTCGTATTCGCGTTGCTTGCCTTTACATTGTTGTACGGGAGTGACACTCGTATTTTGTTAGCAAATTGCACATATTGGGATGAAATATGATCTAATTGAAACTTTAAACTAAGCTTGAATTAGCGTACAAATTTCTCCAGGTAAATACCGGCGCAGACATGCATTTTTTCAAAGAATATCTCAAATTGTTGTGTCATGTTTAAATTATGACACTTTGATCAACCGAAGTTTCATTACTGATACTATTATACGAGATTCAAAACTGTGAATAAGTCTCGAGACGAGATCGAATGTGGGAAGCCTCCAAATGCACCCGTTTTGCCTAACACAGGGGACGGGATCTTACTAGCCACTGCTCTACTGATCCCAGCGCCGCCAACCTGTTTTTAGTTCATCCTTCTCACGATTGGCTACCCTATGTTCAGCTTATGGAAGACGACCAGTGACTAGATGAACTGCAGGCTTTCTGGTCCCACGAGGTAGGCCTCACCAAGTTTTACGGTGAGCTAATCATTGATGGTAGATGTGCTTGGCCTCCCTGCAGGCTTCCTGCCATGAAATGTTCGTCAAAGTACAACTTCAACTTACTGTTCCCAAAGTCAAACCTCAACGAGAAAGCTGAAAAATGAGAAAATTTTCGTGTACCCTGTTTCGAGGGACCGGTTAGGTGAAGGCGTGTGTGCCGCGAATCGCCTCAAACTATTGACTTTTGACAGATGGGTCTGGTAAATAATGTGAGTAAGAGGAGCCCCACGGGATAAATAGGCTGTGCTGCTGCTCCTTTGCCAAAAACCTGAGCCAATTTAAAGATCTTAATCAAAGTGGAAATAAATGGAGCATTCGTTTGCCACTCTCCTATAATCTGTTAAACGGTAGACTGACAATATGGGTTGGGTTCTTTTCCTTTATTATCACTAAACTTTCGATTTTTTTATGGGATTCTTATGACGATGGTTAGTAGATTTTAGTATTTGGGAACACTGAACCATCTTAGAGTTTATTCTCTGTTCAAGAGGTTGGATTTGTGGAGGTACGCCTCTTGGATCATCTCAATGCCGTACATGGGGACGAGGGTCTACTCGGTCCCAGGGGGTGGTGACATTACCGTTCGTTTCTGGGTGTCCCCTATCGTTTATAGAAGAAATTACTTCTTCGTCTTAAATCGGCCCTTCAGTCCGCGTCGAGTTAACTTCCAAACCTCGCGATGCATTTTCTTTTCGGACTGTCAGATGCTGAAGGAGTTAGTTTTATAGTTCCGAACTCAGATAACTGTACTCTCGACGACACAAGCTGAACATAAAAGGGTACACAATGAACGTACACATCAACCATCAAGACGATGTCCTGTCCCGGGTTTTTATTCAAATACACTGTATATGGGGGTTATTCAACTTTCTTTCACATTTCCTTCATTCGCATCAGCATCACAGTTCAAGACGAGCGCCTGAAGTAGATGAGCTCCTTAGGCTTGTTCCAGAGCCTATGCTCAGGGAAATAAGTAGAACACAAGTGAAGTGGACCATCTGCGTGCACATCAGGACGAAGCCCTGTGCTCAGGGTTTATTCCAACAAAACCTACATCAGGTTTTCTTTACACTGCGCCGCGTCATAGTTCAAGATGAACTCCTGAAGTAGACGAGCTCCCTGACCTTGTCCCAGAGCTTCTCGAAGACGACGGCCTCGTACTTGCGGGCCTTCACTTGGTCCGTGGCCTGGATGAAGAGCCGGTAGTACTGGCCGTCGACGTAGCCCCTGTAAATCCGGACGTACTCGAGCTTGTCTCCCGTCTGCCTGTTGTGCTCTGCGACCGCGAATCGCGCGATGCTCTGGACGTGGTAATCTTCCACCTTCTTTATCCGATTCCACCCCGGGGTTGGGTATCCCTTGGTGGCGTGGGACTGAAAAGCAACGGCCGAAAGAACGGCGAGAAGAAGAAGAAAGGAAGGCAGTTGGGTCCTCATTGTGTTCTCCTCTCTCTCTCTCTCTCTCTCTCGTACTCTCTCGTTTTGTATGTGCGTAGTGCACTGCCCAAAGGGAAGATGATGTCCGGCATGTTATATAGGGTTCTGAAAATACAGTGGACGACGGGCCATCAGGAGAGAACAGCTCATCGTTCGGTTGTTTTCCTTCTCCACAGACGGAACATTGAAAGAGACCGAAATCCGCCCGTGGTTTCTGCGCGGTCGACTAATGGAAAGGTTCACACGGTGGTCACCTTGGATATGCCCGCCGTGGATAAGGGAGTAGGTAAAAGCGAATCTGAAGACAGATGGCACGCGTCGTCTCAGACGTGGATACTTACAGGTGGAAATTTGTCGTAGGGTTGGGGATGGACGTCCCATCTAGGAGAAGAGACCGCACAGTCTCCACACCCGAGGTATGACCGACCACCTCCGGTGCACCCAAGCCCATCTTTGTTATAGTTTTTTCGTTCACACTTCTGTAGAAAGTCGACAGTTTAATGCGATTCGCGGCACACAGGGCGTCACCTAACGGGTCCCACGAAACAAGGTACACGAAATTTATCTCATTGTTCACCTTTCTCGTTGAGGTTTGACTTTGGGATCAGCTAGACAAAGTTTGTCTTTGACAAACATTTCATCGCAGCAAGATTTCCTTTTCAGAGCGGATTACCCGTCATTATCTTTGTACGCTTTATAGTTATAAAGATTCGGATCAGTTTTTAATGGAAATATATAAACAGCTCTGCAGCTTTGTTCCGTGATCTTATCCAATCCTGAGGAGGACATCAGGTTTGGTTCTCCCGGTTTCAGCAAATTTAATAAATTGCAATCGTAGAAGATCTGATTCAAAGTAGAAATCAATAGAACATTGACTTAACACTCCCAAAATCTGTTAAACGATAGATTGATAATGTGGGTTGGGTTCTTTTACTTTATTATCACTAAACTTTCGATTTTTTTATGGGATTTTTGTGACGATGGTCACTAGAGTTTAGTATTTGCGAACACTGAACCATCTTCGAGTTTATTCTCTGTTCAAGAGGATGGATTTGTGGAGGTACGCCTCTTGAATCATCCCAACGTCGTAGATGGGGCCGGGGGTCAACTCGGTCCCACGATGTGGTGACATTAGCGTTCGATTCAGGGTGTCCCCGATCGTTTATAGAAGAAATTACTTCTTCGTCTTAAATCGGCCCTTCAGTCCGCGTCGAGTTAACTTCCAAACCTCGCGATGCATTTTCTTTTCGGACTGTCAGATGCTGAAGGAGTTAGTTTTATAGTTCCGAACTCAGATAACTGTACTCTCGACGACACAAGCTGAACATAAAAGGGTACACAATGAACGTACACATCAACCATCGAGACGATGTCCTGTCCCGGGTTTTTATTCAAATACACTGTATATCGGGGTTATTCAACTTTCTTTCACATTTCCTTCATTCGCATCAGCATCACAGTTCAAGACGAGCGCCTGAAGTAGATGAGCTCCTTAGGCTTGTTCCAGAGCCTATCCCTCACTACGGCCTCGTACCTGCGGGCCTTGACGTCGTCCGTGGCCTGGATGAGGAGCTTGTAGAACGGGCCGTCGACGTAGCCCCTGTAAATCCGGACGTACTCCAGGTCCTCCCCCGTCTGTTTGTTGTGCTCCGACACGGCGAAGCGAGCGATGCCCTGGACGTGGTATTCATCCACCTTCTTAATCCGAGTCCATTCACCCGTCCGTGGAGGATACGGCGCAGGCTTCTGGGCCTGAGACTGAAGGGTTACGGCCGAAAGAAGTGCGAGAAGAAGAAGGACGGAAGGCAACTGGGTCCTCATGGTTCTCTCAGATTCTCAGATTCTCTCTCTCTCTCTCTCTCTCTCTTTTTGTCTTGGTGTCCGTGTATCTCAGTAGTGCAGTGCAGAAGGTTGGGAAGAAGCTGGGTCTGATTTATAGGGTGCCGAGTAGGATGGTTTACCGTGTTGATGCATTAATTCCTATGGATGATGGACGACGGAAAGAGACTGGTGTCCGCCCGTGTTTTCTCTGGAGTTTAATCGCTGAACTGTTCACACGGTTTCCAACTCTCGATTTGAGAGGAGGCCACCGAAGGAAGATCACCTTTCTCTATCCCGCAGTGTGTGGTACGGCCGTGAAGTGAAAAGTCCACAAGAACCACGGAGGTAGCAAGGACATGAATGATATTCTGGCGCCGATATTGACGGTCAGAATCGGCGGATATGGTGATGGTGGGCGTAGGCAGAATTCAACCTATGTTATCTTTTTTCGAAAGGTACTTTCATATTTACCACAGTAAAGAAAAGTTCCCGGCAAATAAGCTTCGCGGTCGGATTCTGTTTTGATTTGTCGCGTTGCTTGCCTTTACATTGTTGTACGGTAGTGGCACTCGTATTTTGATAGCAAAATTGCACACGTTGCGATGAAACCTTAAGCTAAGATCGAGTTAGAGTACAATTTGCTCCAAGTAATTACCTGCGCGGACATGCATTTTTTCAAAGCATATCTCAAATTGTTGTGTTATATTTAAGTTATGACACTCTGATCAACCGAAGTTTCATTACTGATACTATTATAGCAGGTTCAAAACTGTGAATAAATCTCGAGGCGAGGTCAACTGTGGGAAGCCTCCAAATGCAGCCATTTCGCCTAACACAGGGGACGGGATCTTACTCATGACTTGCACTGCTGACCCCGCCGCCGCCAACCTGCTTTTAGTTCATGCTTCTGACAATTGGCTGCCCCTTGTTCATCTTATGGAAGAAGACCGGCGACTGGATGAACTGCAAGCTTTTGGGTCCCACTAGGTAGGCCCCACCAAGTTTTACGGTGAGCTGATCATCGATAGCAGATGTTCTTGGCCTCCGTGAAGAAGTTCTGGGCTTTTACCCTTAAATTTCCCATGTTCTCAAAAAAACGATTGAGCGTGAATACCAGCACTCATGTCACGAGCCTCCGCAGTATTATACATCATCCGTAGCACTTACGAGATTTTCCAGATATCCAGATTCTAGGCAAAGATTACAAACGGCATTTGGTTTTTTACATTCCGGACACTGCCTTCATGGTTTGTTTAGAACTTCAAGCTTTGTTTTTGCACCTTTCGAAAGAGCGTCAGAGAAAACATTCATCATAATCTCACAAGTCATGAAAGAATAAACTCGAGTTTTTCCTCGTTCAGTGGGCGTCGACGGGTGCTATGGAGGTAATATGCTTGTTTGCGAGTTATTATTCGAATGGCAAGTTTCTTGCCGTTAAATAGGTCAGTACCTCTATTCGACGAAATTACGCTGACTTTTTTCTTAACGAGGCTAGAAGTTGTTTCATGTCGGCTCAAGATGAAGAAACTACACCGGAATTCGTGGCTCGTCAAAGCTGCTGACCTTATCACTACCAGATAAACTGTACGTAGTCTGTCCTTGAGTGCTACGAATGCGTCTTATGGTTCCATTGGTAATCATTGAGCTCTCCAGCTTAACCAATTGACGGCAGTGGGATATGCTTTTATATAGTCAGGCCTTTTTAAAATAAATAGTAGGTGGGCTATTTATAACGTCTTTTCGTGGGTGGATTCAGTCGCAGGGCAACATTGACCCTAACATCCCTAAAAAACGGATTAATAATAAGTATAGAAACTCAACCTTGTAATCACACATGAATTTTCCAATAAGCAATGCGTGATCATTCTTGACCACGTAGATATGGTAAACCGTATTCTTTTTTTGGTTTTATCTCTATTTTCTGCTGTGATCAGGAGTCGCCCTGGGTGACCTTGGTGAAGAGGGATTACGGAAACTTACAAGGCGCGAAGAAAAATGAAGGAAAATGGATCCAGAAGCTTCTCTCGCTACCTCTTCCCCTTCTCTCTCTCTACATACATAACACGGAATCTGTGAGTCCAAATTAGGATAGTCCAGGAACGCGGTCAGGGGTATGCTTTCACCGTTCTGATATCTTACTATTCTATTGAGGGGCAATGGAAGTTGGGAGGGAGAACTCTATTAGAAATTCGGAATAATCACAGATGGTGAATATCCCTCGGACAACAATCTTTAATCAGTCGGAATATAAGGGGAAGAATTTCGTAGAATTTCTGGGTAAAGACCTTGAGCACTCTCTCCCTCCCTCCCTCTCTCTTTCGACCTTGGGCTTTGAGAAGAGACCCCGATGAGATGATAGGTGCTGGTGTTCGCTTCACGATTGTTTACGGACGATTTGCTCTTCCTCCTGGAAGGAGCCTACAGCGTGCGCTAAATTCAGCCACGGAAGGTTTGCGAAGTACCTCTTCATACAGTATGATATGCGAGAACGATTATTCTACATATTAAGACGAGAGAGATGTAATCCTTGTGAAACAAGATAAGAAAACAAAGTACGCCGTGTACGTGAGAATCAAAATGTCCCGTCCGGAGTACTTAAACAGCATATCAGGTTTACTTGTATCCCTGGCACATTTGCCTTGCAGTGCGGTATAGCAGTTTAAGATGAGGCCCTGAAGTAGACGAGCTGCCTCATCTTCGGCCAGAGGTCATCCCTCACGACTGCCTCATACCTGCGAGCTTTCGCGTGGTCCGTGGCCTGGATAAAGAGGCGGTAGAACGGCCCGTCGACGTACCCCCTATACACCCGAATGTACTCGAGGCTGTTCCCTGTTCGGTTGTTGTGCTGTGACACAGCGAGTCGAGCGATTTCCGGGACAGGGTAGTCGTCCACCTTCTTTATCCGATTCCACACGCCCGTCGGCGGTGGATATGGTCCCCGGTTTGCGGCTACGGATTGAAGGGTGACAGCCGAAAGAAGAGCAAGAAGAAGGGGAAGAGGAAGAACGGACGGCATTTGGGTCCGCATGCTTTCCTCTTTCTTTCTCTCCTCTTTCTCTCCTTCTCTTTATCTCCTCTCTCTCTCTCTCTCTCTCTCGCTCGCTCGCTCTCGCTGTACAACTGTATTATCTTTCTCAGGTGCCGTGCGAGTAGCATGGGGATACGATGGCTTGTATTTTATAGGGTGCCGACAGTCTGAAGGATGGCAGATCGGCAGGAAGGATAGTTCACCGCTTCGTCGTTTTCCGACGGCCCACCGAAAAAAACCACGATCTGCTCGTCGTTTTGGTGGGTGGTCTGGTAAAGGAAAGATTCACGACTGGGATGGCCGTCCTACTGTGGGCGAGGTGCTGCCAGTGGCGATATGACGAAGGAGATATAGGTGTCAGATCAGAATACCGTTTATCATGCGTACTTTAAATAGGCTGTTTTTTCCGAACATTATTAGATAGCCTAAATATATGTCTTTGATAAACGCGGATGATTGAGCGAGTCAAGTGAGACCGCAGGAGATAAACCGGATAGAGTCGCATTAACTCGATACGACCAAAATAGTCGAACAAGTTGCAACTCGAAACCTAGGGAAGATTATCCTGCTTAATCCCAACCGGTTTTCAAACCGACGGGTGACGACTAAAAGAGGGACTTCAGATTTACCGGGTGATGTCTGTTCTGGAATAAGAGACCACAGCGACTCTCGTATCCCAAGGCAACTGGAAGGAGAGGGAAGGCGAAAATCTGCAAAGCCTGTACGGAGGTCAACAAGCTTGGCGCCGGTGATGATAGTCAAAATCCATTCATACGGCTCCAGTCGCCACACGCAAAACTGATCTCATCTGAAGTTTGACTTTGTGCAATGCAGTCAATGCGTTTATTTAAGAGTCGTATTCTTTCATTCTCATTGCCGTATAGTCAAGACCGATGAGCGAAATGTTTTACATGATCCACACACATGAGCGACATCCTGTTGTAAGCACTCGATTGTTGAACTTAAATACTATGAACTTATAAAACTCAATAAGGAATTTAATTGGACCCGATTCCATATTAAAATCAGAGATATTAGTCTGGGTTACACCATCACCTATTTTATATCAGGTAAGAAGCCCTCTTTCACCGTTCACTTTCTCCGCCCATCTCACCCTATACGTCCGTTGTATCTCCTCATCGCTGCCCTCCCCGACCCCCACCAAGTCTGCTCGTCTCATAATTACGTTATGCTTGTCAAGACCGACAGTGGGTGACCGACGAGCGCAGCAATAGGGTCCTGATTTTAACATTAACTTTTTTGTTAGTTTAATTCATTATTTAATTGGCATGAGATATGAATTAAGATTAAGTACCGTATATCTCATAGCCTACCCAATACACTGCAGAATGTATTTCAAAATATGACTTTGAGTTTCGATTCTCACTATCCGTTAAAAAAGTTAAGAAATTTTGCCAAAAAAAAAGAGACTATTTTCATATTATTCTTCTTACGTTTGCCGAGAAAATAAATACTTAGTTGTGCAATGTGGATGTTCTCTAAGGACCGACTGAAATAAGCATCGTGTATTGTTTCCAGCTCTAATAATTCTCAACTCCATAAAGCAAGTAGAACACAAGTGAAGTGGACCATCTACGTACACATCAGGACGAAGCCCCGTCCTCAGGGTTTATTCCAACAAAACCTACATCAGGTTTTCTTTACACTGCGCCGCGTCATAGTTCAAGATGAGCTCCTGAAGTAGACGAGCTCCCTGACCTTGTCCCAGAGCTTCTCGAAGACGACGGCCTCGTACTTGCGGGCCTTGACGTGGTCCGTGGCCTGGATGAAGAGCCGGTAGTACTGGCCATCGACGTAGCCCCTGTAAATCCGGACGTACTCGAGCTTGTCTCCCGTCTGCCTGTTGTGCTCTGCGACCGCGAATCGCGCGATGCTCTGGACGTGGTAATCTTCCACCTTCTTTATCCGATTCCACCCCGGGGTTGGGTATCCCTTGGTGGCGTGGGACTGAAAAGCAACGGCCGAAAGAACGGCGAGAAGAAGAAGAATGGAAGGCAGTTGGGTCCTCATTGTGTTCTCCTCTCTCGCTTTCTCTCTGGTACTCTCTCGTTCTGTATGTGCGTAGTGCACTGCACGACGGGAAGATGATGGCCGGCATGTTATATAGGGTTCCGGGAGTACAGTGGACAACGGGCCATCGGGAAGGATAGCTCATCGCTTAGTTGTTTTCCTTCTCCACGGATGGAACATGGAAAGAGACCGCAATCTGCCCGTGGTTTCTGCGCGGTCGACAAACGGACAGGTTCACACTGTGGTCAACTTGGATAAGCCCGCCGTGGATATGCCAGCGGTGGATAAGGGAGTAGGTAGAAGCGGATCTGAATAAATGTTATACGCGTCTTCTCAAGTGGGGACTTCCAAGTAGAAATTTGTCGTAGGGTTGGCGGGGAGGGGGGAGGTGAGGTGGAGGTCCCGTCTAGGAGAAGAGACCGCACAGTCTTCACACCCAGGGGTATGACCGACCTCCTCCCGTGCGCCCAAGCAGCCCGTTGGGGCTCCTCTATTTTATAATCTTTACATTCACACCTCCGTAGAAAGTCGACAGTTTGAGACGATTCGCGGTACGGACGGTGTCACCTAACTGGTCCCACCAAACAAGGTACACGAAAATTTCCTCATTCTTCACCTCTCTCGTTTAGGTTTGACTTTGGCATCAGTGAGTCGAAGTCGGACATTAACAAGCATTTCATCGCAGCAAGATTTCTTTTTCAGAGCGGGTTACTCGTCATTATCCTTGTATGATTTATAATTATAAAGATTCGGATCAGCTTTCAATGGAAATAAAGATACAGCTCTTCAACTTTCTTCCGTGATCTTATCCAATCTTTACAGGGACATCTGGTCTAGTTCTGCCGGTGTCAGCAAATTTTATAAACTGAAAATGTAATAAGATCTCATTGCAAATAGAAATCAATAGAACGTCGATTTATGACTCTCCTATAATCTGTTAAACGACATATTGTTAATGTGGGTTTGGTTCTTTTACTTTATTATCACTAGACTTTCGATTTATTGATGGGATTTGTACGCCGATGGTCACTAGAATTTAGTATTTGGAAACACTGAACCATCCTCGAGTTTATTCTCTGTTCAAGAGGATGGATTTGTGGAGGTACGCCTCTTGGATCATCTCAATGCCGTACATGGGGACGACGGTCTACTCGGTCCCAGGGTGTGGTGACATTAGCGTTCGATTCAGGGTGTCCCCGATCGTTTATAGAAGAAATTACTTCTTCGTCTTAAATCGGCCCTTCAGTCCGCGTCGAGTTGACTTCCAAACCTCGCGATGCATTTTCTTTTCGGACTGTCAGATGCTGAAGGAGTTAGTTTTATAGTTCCGAACTCAGATAACTGTACTCTCGACGACACAAGCTGAACATAAAAGGGTACACAATGAACGTACACATCAACCATCGAGACGATGTCCTGTCCCGGGTTTTTATTCAAATACACTGTATATGGGGGTTATTCAACTTTCTTTCACATTTCCTCCATTCGCATCAGCATCACAGTTCAAGACGAGCGCCTGAAGTAGATGAGCTCCTTAGGCTTGTTCCAGAGCCTATCCCTCACTACGGCCTCGTACCTGCGGGCCTTGACGTCGTCCGTGGCCTGGATGAGGAGCTTGTAGAACGGCCCGTCGACGTAGCCCCTGTAAATCCGGACGTACTCCAGGTCCTCCCCCGTCTGTTTGTTGTGCTCCGACACGGCGAAGCGAGCGATGCCCTGGACGTGGTATTCGTCCACCTTCTTAATCCGAGTCCATTCACCCGTCCGTGGAGGATACGGCGCAGGCTTCTGGGCCTGAGACTGAAGGGTTACGGCCGAAAGAAGTGCGAGAAGAAGAAGGACGGAAGGCAACTGGGTCCTCATGGTTCTCTCAGATTCTCAGATTCTCTCTCTCTCTCTCTCTCTCTCTTGTTGTCTTGATGTCCGTGTATCTCAGTCGTGTAGTGCGAGAAGGTTGGGAAGAAGCTGGGTCTGATTTTATAGGGTGCCGGGTAGGATAGTTTACCGTGTTGATGCATTAATTCCTATGGATGATGGACGACGGAAAGAGACTGGTGTCCACCCGTGTTTTCTCTGGAGTTCAATCACGGAAATGTTCACACGGTTTCCAACTCGGGTCAGCCACCCGTTGTATGGTGGAGTTAGTAGCAGCTTAGGGACTCGGAGAATCTCTATTTTCTCGGTACTGATTTAAAAGAGGGAATTTATTACATTTTTTGGGGGAAGAGTGTTCTTTCTTTAACATCTCTCTCTCTCTCTCTTTCCATTGCTTTAAGAGAGGGTCACCGTATGAAACTTACCTTTCTCTATAGTGCAGAGTATGGTAGGATCGTCCACTGGATAGGTTAGAGGATGCGTCCATGTATTTACTTTGGACTCTCAGTATGTTCGTGAAAAGCTCAGTACATGCACAGAGGTAGTGAGGACCACGGATGATATTCTGGCGCCAATGTTGGTGGTCAGAATCGATAGACGTGGTGTGGGTGGGTGCAGGCCGAATTCAGCCCCTTTTATCGTATTTCGCAAGATACTTTACGTTGACCGGAGTGCAGAAAATCACCAGACATAAGCATCGTAGTTGGATTCTGTTCCGAGGGTCGCACTGTTTTCCTTCATATTGTTGTACCCTAGTGGTATTCACGTACTTAAGTCATTCTCTGCACCCCGAATTATGTACCATCTCATAGTTATGATGGAATACGTGAATCCTCATGTTTAATAAAAAGTCGGCTGATCTGGTCCAATGGGATCCTCATTCTGTGGGCAACGGAGAAGAATAACAGAAAAGAATACAGCCTCTACATGAAGTCTGAGGGCTACTAGTAAAAGAATTAAAGCACAAAGCTACCAAAAATATTACTTGCATGAATCCTCATTATAAGTATGAGGATGCAATGAAGCCGCGCACCAACGTCGATTGGATCTCTCCGAATTGCAAAACAGGATGAACCCTTGGGCGCTCTCTGTGTGCTCCAGTAAGAACCCTGATCGGGAATTAAACAATAAGGCGGAAACTAAGGCTCCAGAACCAGATCAGCAAGCGCACATTCAGGTAGATGTCTTTCGGGTCTTCAGGGGGAAGATCACTGCTGGATCTTGAGAACGGGAAATGCGATGACATCCCGTATGCTGGCTGAGTTTGTGAGAACCATCACCAGCCTATCGATCCCGAGTCCCAGGAAAGATCATTGATCAGGACACCACAAGTCATTTAAAGTTGAGTGGCGGGATCCATTCTCCTCGAGCCGTTATTAAAATCATAGACATCAATCTTACGGAGCGCTTTAAAACGAGGCATTAATATGAATAGAGGATACAGAAAGAGCTCTTATCATACCATCCCTGAAGCAGGAGGCAACCGATACTCTACAGAAGTAATGAAATCCTCATCCAGGGTGACTTCATAGGCATCGTCCGCGTTGTCTTTCTCTTTCTCTTCAGATAGGTCTTTAGGTGGGTTAACTGCTGCACGCGTCTCATTATGCTGCTTTACTTGCCCGTCCAGGCGAGCTCTCTGCCACATCAAAGAATAACAATTCAGGAATAAAAGAATCAGCTTGTCACAACATTGTGTACGGAACAAGCCATACACTGTACGGCACCAACTACAAAAACATAACAGTGAGTACGAGATTTATCATGAAAGATGCCAATTCTTTGACTCCGGCATCAGGGTTCTAACACCGCTGCCGAGAGAGCAACAGAAAATATGTGAAGGAAAAATCAGCTTCATTCTTAGTCGTGTTGTACTTAAGTACAGACGTTAATGGTTCCAACAAGACCCAATGAATTCATATCGGATCTCATGGGGACATAATGGAAATAAAAGAAAGTAAAAAATTCAAGAAAAAAGACAAGATCTAATGCATGTTGACACTCCCCCTCAGGTTGGTACATGGGGGTCATCCATGCCCAACTTGCACGTAAGTTTCTGCAATGACGTCCATGCTAATCCTTTTTTAAAGATATATGCTATTTGTTCTATCGATCTCACATCAGAGATAGAGATGATTTTCTCCTTAATCTTTTCTTTAATGAAATGTTGGTCAACCTCAATATGTTTTGTCCGATCATGTTGCACATGATTATGTATATTGTCAATGGCTGATTTGTTGTTGTAACAAAGTCCAATTATTCTTGAAAAAGCTATTTTCAACTCTTCCAATAGGCTTCTAATCCATAGAGCCTCACAAATACCTTGAGCTATTACTCTAAATTCTGCTTCAGTATTAAATCTTACAACAACTTTCTGTTTCTTAGATCTTCATGTAACTAAATTCTCTTTGGTAAAGGAGCAGTAGCCCATGGTGGTGGATCTTCGATCCATGATAGAGCCTGCATAGTTAACATCTGTATTTGCATAAAAGACCTAAGCCAACTATACCTTTAAGATAAGCTAGTACTCTATATGTGGCTTAAAGATGAATGTCTTTAGGATTGTTCATAAATTGACTCAATAGTCCCACAAAAAAAGCAATATCTAGTCTAGTATGATTTAAATATATTAACTTTTCAATCAAGTGTTGATACCGTCCTCTATCAATCGAATGAATGTCTTTGCCTATTCCAAACTTCACATTAGCTTCTAGAGGAGTGTTGGCTGCCTTAAAATTTGTCTTGCATGTCGCTTGAAGTAAATCCAGAATATATTTTCGTTGTAATTTAAAAATTTCTTTGCATGAGTGAGCCACGTCAATACCTAGAAAATATTTTAATCTACTTAAAACTTTGACATCAAATCATCGAGATAAATTTGTGTCAAGTGCTTTGATTTCTTTTGATTCATTGCCTGTAATTATAATATCATCTACCCATACAAGGAGAATAGTAGCTCTCCCTATCTTTGAATACTTGATAAAGATTATATGGTCTAAATTGCTTTGTAAATATCCCATTTACTTCATAACTTGTGTGAATTTTCTATACCACACTCTAGGGGAATGTTTACGTCCATATTAGGTCTTTTTTAGCCAACAGACTATTTGTGGTGTGTATGACTCTCTAAACCTGGGTGAAGGCTCCATATAAATTCCTTCTTCTAAGTCACCATGTAAAAGTATATTCTTTACATCATATTGATGTAAAGGCCAATGAGAGTGACTTGCAAGTGAAATCAAAATTCTTACTGTATTTAACTTTGCCACTGGAACAAATGGTTATGAATATTCCACTCCATATGATTGAGTGAAGCCTTTAACAACTAATCTTGGTGTATAGAATTTAATTGATCCATCTACTCTATACTTCACAATGTACACCCACTTACAGTCACACTTTTCTTTCATAGAAGAAGATTAACTAACTCCCATGTTTCATTTTTGTATAATGCTTCCATCTCAAGTAACATAGATTTTGTCTATCTCTTATCAGCCATAGCTTCTTTCATTGTGTGAGGAACACAATCAGAATCAAGATTAATAACAAAGGTTATATACAAAGGTGAGAAATGAGTATAGTTGAGATAATTTGCCATTGGATACTTTGGAGGTATCTTACACTTCCTCACTCCCTTTGGCAATACAATAGGACCATATTAGGTATCCCTCATACAATTTTGTGGGTTTACCCTTTGATGATGATGTGCTAGTTCTGAAATAGAGATATCATTAAATTCAAGAAGGTCTAAGATTGGGAAATTATATTTCTGATTTTTTTTAATCATTGTCAATCCTCATGTGATATACTTGTATCTCCTTATTGACTGATTGTATAATATTTGATTCATCAATAGAAGAATTAAATTTGGTTCAAAAGGTGTATCCCCTTGATATGGTAACTTTGAGCTGCATATAGAAAATTTCTTTAAAAAGCTATATCCTTCATTAAAGGTAACATTAGCTGAAATGAATAATTTCTTTCATACTGGATCATAAATTTTGTACCCTTTTTAGGTCATAGAGTAGCTAATAAAGACATATTTTACAGCCCTGGGATCCAATTTGCCTGTTGGTTGTGAGACATGTACTTATCTTGTATGTTCAAATACTTGCGGACTTAAATCACTTTTGAGTCTCACATTTGGATATTTAGAGGAGAGAACATCAATTGGACTCTGACCTTTCAAAACCTTTGATGAGAGTCCATTTATTAGATGAACAGTTGTTAACGGTGCTTCTCCCTATAAGTATTTAGGTGCACCTTGATGAAAGAGTAATGTCCGAGTAGTAGCCATCACATGCCTAATCTTTATTTCTGGCACAGTGTGTTAACACATGACGATTCATAAATGACTCCAATTGCACTAAAGTGTTTGATAAGGGTCCCAAATTGACTTTTCACCATAAAAAAGTAATACTCAATCATGGTTGAAACATCAGATTTTTGTTTAAAAATATATATCCATGTAGTGTGAGTACCGTCATCAACCAAAACAAAGAACCAGCTAGCACCATTCATTATAAAGATGGGACACGAACCCCATACATTACTGTGGATGCAATCAAATAGAACTTAACTATGAGTAGATGACATGTGAAAAGAAGATCTCTTGTGTTTAGCAAGTTGACATGCATTACAAACAATTGTACTGCAATTTAATTCTTTGAAATACAAAGGAAACATATTATGCAACAATTCAAATGAGGGATGTCCCAATCGACAATGTAAAAGTATGATTCTAGACATCTTTGTATAGTTCTCCCGAGCCTCTTTAAGCATCAATCCTAAGGACAGCAGTGATGTTTTCTGTTCTTCAAGATAGAATAATCTCTCTCTCTCTCCTTAATAGGTCTAATCTTTTGGCTTGAAACCTTATCAGCAATAAAACAACGAGAAGGATAGTTTACCGTGAGGGATAGTTTACTGTGTTGATACATAATTCCTATGGATGACGGACGATGGAAAGAGACTGCTGTCCGCCCGTGTTTTCTCTCGAGTTTGAGCCTGGAAATGTTCACACGGTTTCCAACTCGGGTCAGCCACCCGTAGTAGGTACCAGTTGGAAGCAGTTTAGTGGTTCAAACGATCTCTCTTTTATCTGTACTGATTTAAAAAAGGGAATTAATTATAATTTTTGGGGAAGAGTGTTCTTTCTCCAACCTCTCTCTTTCTCGCTGTTTCTATGGCTTTGAGAGGAGGCCACGGTATGAAACTCACCTTTCTCTGTAGTGCAGAGTATAGTGGTAGGGTCGTCCACTGGATATGTATATACTTTGGACTCTCAGTATGCGCGTGAAAAGCTCACTAAATAAATGCACAGAGATAGCGACGACCATGGATGATATTCTGGCGCCAATGTTGGTGGTCAAAGTAGATGGACGTGGAGCGGGTGGGTGCAGCTGTCTTCAGCCCCTTTTTTTAGTATTTCGCAAGATACTTTAATGTTGACCGGAGTGGGGAAAATCACGAGACCCAATCATCGCAGTCGGATTTGTTCTGTGGCTCGCATCGTTATCCTTCAAATTGTTGTACCCTAGTGGTATTCACTATATTAGCTCATTCTCTGCACCCCGAATTATATACCATCTCATACTTATGATGTTACACCTAAATCCTTCAAAAGTTTAAGAGAGTCGGTGATCTGGTCCAATGGGATCCTAATTCTGTTGGCAAAGGAGCAGCAGCGCAATTTATTTATTCTCTCAGATGCTCGGGTTCTGGGCCTCTCTACAGCACCCATATTTCCTGGTGATTATGGGAAAAAATATTCAAACGTTGGACATGAATGACAGAGAAGAATAAAGCCTCTACATGAAGTCTGAGGGCTAGTGGTAAAAGAATTTAATCACAAAGCTACCAAAAATATTACTTGCATGAATCCTCATTATAAGTATGAGGATGCGATGAAGCTGGGCACCAACGTCGATTGGATCTCTCCGGATTGGAAAACAGGATGACCCCTTGGGCGCTCTCTGTGTGCTCCAGTAAGAACCCTGATCGGGAATTAAACAATAAGGCGGAAACTAAGGCTCCAGAACCAGATCAGCAAGCGCACATTCAGGTAGATGTCTTTCGGGTCTTCAGGGGGAAGATCACTGCTGGATCTTGAGAACGGGAAATGCGATGACATCCCGTATGCTGGCTGAGTTTGTGAGAATCATCACCAGCATATCGATCCCGAGTCCCTGAAAAGATCATTGATCAGGACACCACAAATCATTTAAAGTTGAGTGGCGGGATCCATTCTCCTCGAGTCGTTATTAAAACTACAGTGATCAATCTTATGGAGCTCTTTAAAACAGGGCAATAATATTAACGGATGATTTAAAAGAGCTCTTATCGTACCATCCCTGAAGCAGGAGACATTCCATACTCTAAAGAAGTTATGAGGTCCTCATCCAGGGTGACTTAATGCCTCGTTTTAAAGCGCTCCGTAAGATTGATGTCTATGATTTTAATAACGGCTCGAGGAGAATGGATCCCGCCACTCAACTTTAAATGACTTGTGGTGTCCTGATCAATGATCTTTCCTGGGACTCGGGATCGATAGGCTGGTGATGATTCTCACAAACTCAGCCAGCATACGGGATGTCATCGCATTTCCCGTTCTCAAGATCCAGCAGTGATCTTCCCCCTGAAGACCCGAAAGACATCTACCTGAATGTGCGCTTGCTGATCTGGTTCTGGAGCCTTAGTTTCCGCCTTATTGTTTAATTCCCGATCAGGGTTCTTACTGGAGAACACAGAGAGCGCCCAAGGGTTCATCCTGTTTTGCAATTCGGAGAGATCCAATCGACGTTGGTGCGCGGCTTCATTGCATCCTCATACTTATAATGAGGATTCATGCAAGTAATATTTTTGGTAGCTTTGTGCTTTAATTCTTTTACTAGTAGCCCTCAGACTTCATGTAGAGGCTGTATTCTTTTCTGTTATTCTTCTCCGTTGCCCACAGAATGAGGATCCCATTGGACCAGATCAGCCGACTTTTTATTAAACATGAGGATTCACGTATTCCATCATAACTATGAGATGGTACATAATTCGGGGTGCAGAGAATGACTTAAGTACGTGAATACCACTAGGGTACAACAATATGAAGGAAAACAGTGCGACCCTCGGAACAGAATCCAACTACGATGCTTATGTCTGGTGATTTTCTGCACTCCGGTCAACGTAAAGTATCTTGCGAAATACGATAAAAGGGGCTGAATTCGGCCTGCACCCACCCACACCACGTCTATCGATTCTGACCACCAACATTGGCGCCAGAATATCATCCGTGGTCCTCACTACCTCTGTGCATGTACTGAGCTTTTCACGAACATACTGAGAGTCCAAAGTAAATACATGGACGCATCCTCTAACCTATCCAGTGGACGATCCTACCATACTCTGCACTATAGAGAAAGGTAAGTTTCATACGGTGACCCTCTCTTAAAGCAATGGAAAGAGAGAGAGAGAGAGATGTTAAAGAAAGAACACTCTTCCCCCAAAAAATGTAATAAATTCCCTCTTTTAAATCAGTACCGAGAAAATAGAGATTCTCCGAGTCCCTAAGCTGCTACTAACTCCACCATACAACGGGTGGCTGACCCGAGTTGGAAACCGTGTGAACATTTCCGTGATTGAACTCCAGAGAAAACACGGGTGGACACCAGTCTCTTTCCGTCGTCCATCATCCATAGGAATTAATGCATCAACACGGTAAACTATCCTACCCGGCACCCTATAAAATCAGACCCAGCTTCTTCCCAACCTTCTCGCACTACACGACTGAGATACACGGACATCAAGACAACAAGAGAGAGAGAGAGAGAGAGAGAGAATCTGAGAATCTGAGAGAACCATGAGGACCCAGTTGCCTTCCGTCCTTCTTCTTCTCGCACTTCTTTCGGCCGTAACCCTTCAGTCTCAGGCCCAGAAGCCTGCGCCGTATCCTCCACGGACGGGTGAATGGACTCGGATTAAGAAGGTGGACGAATACCACGTCCAGGGCATCGCTCGCTTCGCCGTGTCGGAGCACAACAAACAGACGGGGGAGGACCTGGAGTACGTCCGGATTTACAGGGGCTACGTCGACGGGCCGTTCTACAAGCTCCTCATCCAGGCCACGGACGACGTCAAGGCCCGCAGGTACGAGGCCGTAGTGAGGGATAGGCTCTGGAACAAGCCTAAGGAGCTCATCTACTTCAGGCGCTCGTCTTGAACTGTGATGCTGATGCGAATGGAGGAAATGTGAAAGAAAGTTGAATAACCCCCATATACAGTGTATTTGAATAAAAACCCGGGACAGGACATCGTCTCGATGGTTGATGTGTACGTTCATTGTGTACCCTTTTATGTTCAGCTTGTGTCGTCGAGAGTACAGTTATCTGAGTTCGGAACTATAAAACTAACTCCTTCAGCATCTGACAGTCCGAAAAGAAAATGCATCGCGAGGTTTGGAAGTCAACTCGACGCGGACTGAAGGGCCGATTTAAGACGAAGAAGTAATTTCTTCTATAAACGATCGGGGACACCCTGAATCGAACGCTAATGTCACCACACCCTGGGACCGAGTAGACCGTCGTCCCCATGTACGGCATTGAGATGATCCAAGAGGCGTACCTCCACAAATCCATCCTCTTGAACAGAGAATAAACTCGAGGATGGTTCAGTGTTTCCAAATACTAAATTCTAGTGACCATCGGCGTACAAATCCCATCAATAAATCGAAAGTCTAGTGATAATAAAGTAAAAGAACCAAACCCACATTAACAATATGTCGTTTAACAGATTATAGGAGAGTCATAAATCGACGTTCTATTGATTTCTATTTGCAATGAGATCTTATTACATTTTCAGTTTATAAAATTTGCTGACACCGGCAGAACTAGACCAGATGTCCCTGTAAAGATTGGATAAGATCACGGAAGAAAGTTGAAGAGCTGTATCTTTATTTCCATTGAAAGCTGATCCGAATCTTTATAATTATAAATCATACAAGGATAATGACGAGTAACCCGCTCTGAAAAAGAAATCTTGCTGCGATGAAATGCTTGTTAATGTCCGACTTCGACTCACTGATGCCAAAGTCAAACCTAAACGAGAGAGGTGAAGAATGAGGAAATTTTCGTGTACCTTGTTTGGTGGGACCAGTTAGGTGACACCGTCCGTACCGCGAATCGTCTCAAACTGTCGACTTTCTACGGAGGTGTGAATGTAAAGATTATAAAATAGAGGAGCCCCAACGGGCTGCTTGGGCGCACGGGAGGAGGTCGGTCATACCCCTGGGTGTGAAGACTGTGCGGTCTCTTCTCCTAGACGGGACCTCCACCTCACCTCCCCCCTCCCCGCCAACCCTACGACAAATTTCTACTTGGAAGTCCCCACTTGAGAAGACGCGTATAACATTTATTCAGATCCGCTTCTACCTACTCCCTTATCCACCGCTGGCATATCCACGGCGGGCTTATCCAAGTTGACCACAGTGTGAACCTGTCCGTTTGTCGACCGCGCAGAAACCACGGGCAGATTGCGGTCTCTTTCCATGTTCCATCCGTGGAGAAGGAAAACAACTAAGCGATGAGCTATCCTTCCCGATGGCCCGTTGTCCACTGTACTCCCGGAACCCTATATAACATGCCGGCCATCATCTTCCCGTCGTGCAGTGCACTACGCACATACAGAACGAGAGAGTACCAGAGAGAAAGCGAGAGAGGAGAACACAATGAGGACCCAACTGCCTTCCATTCTTCTTCTTCTCGCCGTTCTTTCGGCCGTTGCTTTTCAGTCCCACGCCACCAAGGGATACCCAACCCCGGGGTGGAATCGGATAAAGAAGGTGGAAGATTACCACGTCCAGAGCATCGCGCGATTCGCGGTCGCAGAGCACAACAGGCAGACGGGAGACAAGCTCGAGTACGTCCGGATTTACAGGGGCTACGTCGATGGCCAGTACTACCGGCTCTTCATCCAGGCCACGGACCACGTCAAGGCCCGCAAGTACGAGGCCGTCGTCTTCGAGAAGCTCTGGGACAAGGTCAGGGAGCTCGTCTACTTCAGGAGCTCATCTTGAACTATGACGCGGCGCAGTGTAAAGAAAACCTGATGTAGGTTTTGTTGGAATAAACCCTGAGGACGGGGCTTCGTCCTGATGTGTACGTAGATGGTCCACTTCACTTGTGTTCTACTTGCTTTATGGAGTTGAGAATTATTAGAGCTGGAAACAATACACGATGCTTATTTCAGTCGGTCCTTAGAGAACATCCACATTGCACAACTAAGTATTTATTTTCTCGGCAAACGTAAGAAGAATAATATGAAAATAGTCTCTTTTTTTTTGGCAAAATTTCTTAACTTTTTTAACGGATAGTGAGAATCGAAACTCAAAGTCATATTTTGAAATACATTCTGCAGTGTATTGGGTAGGCTATGAGATATACGGTACTTAATCTTAATTCATATCTCATGCCAATTAAATAATGAATTAAACTAACAAAAAAGTTAATGTTAAAATCAGGACCCTATTGCTGCGCTCGTCGGTCACCCACTGTCGGTCTTGACAAGCATAACGTAATTATGAGACGAGCAGACTTGGTGGGGGTCGGGGAGGGCAGCGATGAGGAGATACAACGGACGTATAGGGTGAGATGGGCGGAGAAAGTGAACGGTGAAAGAGGGCTTCTTACCTGATATAAAATAGGTGATGGTGTAACCCAGACTAATATCTCTGATTTTAATATGGAATCGGGTCCAATTAAATTCCTTATTGAGTTTTATAAGTTCATAGTATTTAAGTTCAACAATCGAGTGCTTACAACAGGATGTCGCTCATGTGTGTGGATCATGTAAAACATTTCGCTCATCGGTCTTGACTATACGGCAATGAGAATGAAAGAATACGACTCTTAAATAAACGCATTGACTGCATTGCACAAAGTCAAACTTCAGATGAGATCAGTTTTGCGTGTGGCGACTGGAGCCGTATGAATGGATTTTGACTATCATCACCGGCGCCAAGCTTGTTGACCTCCGTACAGGCTTTGCAGATTTTCGCCTTCCCTCTCCTTCCAGTTGCCTTGGGATACGAGAGTCGCTGTGGTCTCTTATTCCAGAACAGACATCACCCGGTAAATCTGAAGTCCCTCTTTTAGTCGTCACCCGTCGGTTTGAAAACCGGTTGGGATTAAGCAGGATAATCTTCCCTAGGTTTCGAGTTGCAACTTGTTCGACTATTTTGGTCGTATCGAGTTAATGCGACTCTATCCGGTTTATCTCCTGCGGTCTCACTTGACTCGCTCAATCATCCGCGTTTATCAAAGACATATATTTAGGCTATCTAATAATGTTCGGAAAAAACAGCCTATTTAAAGTACGCATGATAAACGGTATTCTGATCTGACACCTATATCTCCTTCGTCATATCGCCACTGGCAGCACCTCGCCCACAGTAGGACGGCCATCCCAGTCGTGAATCTTTCCTTTACCAGACCACCCACCAAAACGACGAGCAGATCGTGGTTTTTTTCGGTGGGCCGTCGGAAAACGACGAAGCGGTGAACTATCCTTCCTGCCGATCTGCCATCCTTCAGACTGTCGGCACCCTATAAAATACAAGCCATCGTATCCCCATGCTACTCGCACGGCACCTGAGAAAGATAATACAGTTGTACAGCGAGAGCGAGCGAGCGAGAGAGAGAGAGAGAGAGAGAGGAGATAAAGAGAAGGAGAGAAAGAGGAGAGAAAGAAAGAGGAAAGCATGCGGACCCAAATGCCGTCCGTTCTTCCTCTTCCCCTTCTTCTTGCTCTTCTTTCGGCTGTCACCCTTCAATCCGTAGCCGCAAACCGGGGACCATATCCACCGCCGACGGGCGTGTGGAATCGGATAAAGAAGGTGGACGACTACCCTGTCCCGGAAATCGCTCGACTCGCTGTGTCACAGCACAACAACCGAACAGGGAACAGCCTCGAGTACATTCGGGTGTATAGGGGGTACGTCGACGGGCCGTTCTACCGCCTCTTTATCCAGGCCACGGACCACGCGAAAGCTCGCAGGTATGAGGCAGTCGTGAGGGATGACCTCTGGCCGAAGATGAGGCAGCTCGTCTACTTCAGGGCCTCATCTTAAACTGCTATACCGCACTGCAAGGCAAATGTGCCAGGGATACAAGTAAACCTGATATGCTGTTTAAGTACTCCGGACGGGACATTTTGATTCTCACGTACACGGCGTACTTTGTTTTCTTATCTTGTTTCACAAGGATTACATCTCTCTCGTCTTAATATGTAGAATAATCGTTCTCGCATATCATACTGTATGAAGAGGTACTTCGCAAACCTTCCGTGGCTGAATTTAGCGCACGCTGTAGGCTCCTTCCAGGAGGAAGAGCAAATCGTCCGTAAACAATCGTGAAGCGAACACCAGCACCTATCATCTCATCGGGGTCTCTTCTCAAAGCCCAAGGTCGAAAGAGAGAGGGAGGGAGGGAGAGAGTGCTCAAGGTCTTTACCCAGAAATTCTACGAAATTCTTCCCCTTATATTCCGACTGATTAAAGATTGTTGTCCGAGGGATATTCACCATCTGTGATTATTCCGAATTTCTAATAGAGTTCTCCCTCCCAACTTCCATTGCCCCTCAATAGAATAGTAAGATATCAGAACGGTGAAAGCATACCCCTGACCGCGTTCCTGGACTATCCTAATTTGGACTCACAGATTCCGTGTTATGTATGTAGAGAGAGAGAAGGGGAAGAGGTAGCGAGAGAAGCTTCTGGATCCATTTTCCTTCATTTTTCTTCGCGCCTTGTAAGTTTCCGTAATCCCTCTTCACCAAGGTCACCCAGGGCGACTCCTGATCACAGCAGAAAATAGAGATAAAACCAAAAAAAGAATACGGTTTACCATATCTACGTGGTCAAGAATGATCACGCATTGCTTATTGGAAAATTCATGTGTGATTACAAGGTTGAGTTTCTATACTTATTATTAATCCGTTTTTTAGGGATGTTAGGGTCAATGTTGCCCTGCGACTGAATCCACCCACGAAAAGACGTTATAAATAGCCCACCTACTATTTATTTTAAAAAGGCCTGACTATATAAAAGCATATCCCACTGCCGTCAATTGGTTAAGCTGGAGAGCTCAATGATTACCAATGGAACCATAAGACGCATTCGTAGCACTCAAGGACAGACTACGTACAGTTTATCTGGTAGTGATAAGGTCAGCAGCTTTGACGAGCCACGAATTCCGGTGTAGTTTCTTCATCTTGAGCCGACATGAAACAACTTCTAGCCTCGTTAAGAAAAAAGTCAGCGTAATTTCGTCGAATAGAGGTACTGACCTATTTAACGGCAAGAAACTTGCCATTCGAATAATAACTCGCAAACAAGCATATTACCTCCATAGCACCCGTCGACGCCCACTGAACGAGGAAAAACTCGAGTTTATTCTTTCATGACTTGTGAGATTATGATGAATGTTTTCTCTGACGCTCTTTCGAAAGGTGCAAAAACAAAGCTTGAAGTTCTAAACAAACCATGAAGGCAGTGTCCGGAATGTAAAAAACCAAATGCCGTTTGTAATCTTTGCCTAGAATCTGGATATCTGGAAAATCTCGTAAGTGCTACGGATGATGTATAATACTGCGGAGGCTCGTGACATGAGTGCTGGTATTCACGCTCAATCGTTTTTTTGAGAACATGGGAAATTTAAGGGTAAAAGCCCAGAACTTCTTCACGGAGGCCAAGAACATCTGCTATCGATGATCAGCTCACCGTAAAACTTGGTGGGGCCTACCTAGTGGGACCCAAAAGCTTGCAGTTCATCCAGTCGCCGGTCTTCTTCCATAAGATGAACAAGGGGCAGCCAATTGTCAGAAGCATGAACTAAAAGCAGGTTGGCGGCGGCGGGGTCAGCAGTGCAAGTCATGAGTAAGATCCCGTCCCCTGTGTTAGGCGAAATGGCTGCATTTGGAGGCTTCCCACAGTTGACCTCGCCTCGAGATTTATTCACAGTTTTGAACCTGCTATAATAGTATCAGTAATGAAACTTCGGTTGATCAGAGTGTCATAACTTAAATATAACACAACAATTTGAGATATGCTTTGAAAAAATGCATGTCCGCGCAGGTAATTACTTGGAGCAAATTGTACTCTAACTCGATCTTAGCTTAAGGTTTCATCGCAACGTGTGCAATTTTGCTATCAAAATACGAGTGCCACTACCGTACAACAATGTAAAGGCAAGCAACGCGACAAATCAAAACAGAATCCGACCGCGAAGCTTATTTGCCGGGAACTTTTCTTTACTGTGGTAAATATGAAAGTACCTTTCGAAAAAAGATAACATAGGTTGAATTCTGCCTACGCCCACCATCACCATATCCGCCGATTCTGACCGTCAATATCGGCGCCAGAATATCATTCATGTCCTTGCTACCTCCGTGGTTCTTGTGGACTTTTCACTTCACGGCCGTACCACACACTGCGGGATAGAGAAAGGTGATCTTCCTTCGGTGGCCTCCTCTCAAATCGAGAGTTGGAAACCGTGTGAACAGTTCAGCGATTAAACTCCAGAGAAAACACGGGCGGACACCAGTCTCTTTCCGTCGTCCATCATCCATAGGAATTAATGCATCAACACGGTAAACCATCCTACTCGGCACCCTATAAATCAGACCCAGCTTCTTCCCAACCTTCTGCACTGCACTACTGAGATACACGGACACCAAGACAAAAAGAGAGAGAGAGAGAGAGAGAGAGAATCTGAGAATCTGAGAGAACCATGAGGACCCAGTTGCCTTCCGTCCTTCTTCTTCTCGCACTTCTTTCGGCCGTAACCCTTCAGTCTCAGGCCCAGAAGCCTGCGCCGTATCCTCCACGGACGGGTGAATGGACTCGGATTAAGAAGGTGGACGAATACCACGTCCAGGGCATCGCTCGCTTCGCCGTGTCGGAGCACAACAAACAGACGGGGGAGGACCTGGAGTACGTCCGGATTTACAGGGGCTACGTCGACGGGCCGTTCTACAAGCTCCTCATCCAGGCCACGGACGACGTCAAGGCCCGCAGGTACGAGGCCGTAGTGAGGGATAGGCTCTGGAACAAGCCTAAGGAGCTCATCTACTTCAGGCGCTCGTCTTGAACTGTGATGCTGATGCGAATGGAGGAAATGTGAAAGAAAGTTGAATAACCCCCATATACAGTGTATTTGAATAAAAACCCGGGACAGGACATCGTCTCGATGGTTGATGTGTACGTTCATTGTGTACCCTTTTATGTTCAGCTTGTGTCGTCGAGAGTACAGTTATCTGAGTTCGGAACTATAAAACTAACTCCTTCAGCATCTGACAGTCCGAACAGAAAATGCATCACGAGGTTTGGAAGTTAACTCGACGCGGACTGAAGGGCCGATTTAAGACGAAGAAGTAATTTCTTCTATAAACGATCGGGGACACCCTGAATCGAACGCTAATGTCACCACATCGTGGGACCGAGTTGACCCCCGGCCCCATCTACGACGTTGGGATGATTCAAGAGGCGTACCTCCACAAATCCATCCTCTTGAACAGAGAATAAACTCGAAGATGGTTCAGTGTTCGCAAATACTAAACTCTAGTGACCATCGTCACAAAAATCCCATAAAAAAATCGAAAGTTTAGTGATAATAAAGTAAAAGAACCCAACCCACATTATCAATCTATCGTTTAACAGATTTTGGGAGTGTTAAGTCAATGTTCTATTGATTTCTACTTTGAATCAGATCTTCTACGATTGCAATTTATTAAATTTGCTGAAACCGGGAGAACCAAACCTGATGTCCTCCTCAGGATTGGATAAGATCACGGAACAAAGCTGCAGAGCTGTTTATATATTTCCATTAAAAACTGATCCGAATCTTTATAACTATAAAGCGTACAAAGATAATGACGGGTAATCCGCTCTGAAAAGGAAATCTTGCTGCGATGAAATGTTTGTCAAAGACAAACTTTGTCTAGCTGATCCCAAAGTCAAACCTCAACGAGAAAGGTGAACAATGAGATAAATTTCGTGTACCTTGTTTCGTGGGACCCGTTAGGTGACGCCCTGTGTGCCGCGAATCGCATTAAACTGTCGACTTTCTACAGAAGTGTGAACGAAAAAACTATAACAAAGATGGGCTTGGGTGCACCGGAGGTGGTCGGTCATACCTCGGGTGTGGAGACTGTGCGGTCTCTTCTCCTAGATGGGACGTCCATCCCCAACCCTACGACAAATTTCCACCTGTAAGTATCCACGTCTGAGACGACGCGTGCCATCTGTCTTCAGATTCGCTTTTACCTACTCCCTTATCCACGGCGGGCATATCCAAGGTGACCACCGTGTGAACCTTTCCATTAGTCGACCGCGCAGAAACCACGGGCGGATTTCGGTCTCTTTCAATGTTCCGTCTGTGGAGAAGGAAAACAACCGAACGATGAGCTGTTCTCTCCTGATGGCCCGTCGTCCACTGTATTTTCAGAACCCTATATAACATGCCGGACATCATCTTCCCTTTGGGCAGTGCACTACGCACATACAAAACGAGAGAGTACGAGAGAGAGAGAGAGAGGAGAACACAATGAGGACCCAACTGCCTTCCATTCTTCTTCTTCTCGCCGTTCTTTCGGCCGTTGCTTTTCAGTCCCACGCCACCAAGGGATACCCAACCCCGGGGTGGAATCGGATAAAGAAGGTGGAAGATTACCACGTCCAGAGCATCGCGCGATTCGCGGTCGCAGAGCACAACAGGCAGACGGGAGACAAGCTCGAGTACGTCCGGATTTACAGGGGCTACGTCGACGGCCAGTACTACCGGCTCTTCATCCAGGCCACGGACCAAGTGAAGGCCCGCAAGTACGAGGCCGTCGTCTTCGAGAAGCTCTGGGACAAGGTCAGGGAGCTCGTCTACTTCAGGAGTTCATCTTGAACTATGACGCGGCGCAGTGTAAAGAAAACCTGATGTAGGTTTTGTTGGAATAAACCCTGAGCACAGGGCTTCGTCCTGATGTGCACGCAGATGGTCCACTTCACTTGTGTTCTACTTATTTCCCTGAGCATAGGCTCTGGAACAAGCCTATGGAGCTCATCTACTTCAGGCGCTCGTCTTGAACTGTGATGCTGATGCGAATGAAGGAAATGTGAAAGAAAGTCGAATAACCCCCATATACAGTGTATTTGAATAAAAACCCGGGACAGGACATCGTCTTGATGGTTGATGTGTACGTTCATTGTGTACCCTTTTATGTTCAGCTTGTGTCGTCGAGAGTACAGTTATCTGAGTTCGGAACTATAAAACTAACTCCTTCAGCATCTGACAGTCCGAAAAGAAAATGCATCGCGAGGTTTGGAAGTTAACTCGACGCGGACTGAAGGGCCGATTTAAGACGAAGAAGTAATTTCTTCTATAAACGATAGGGGACACCCAGAAACGAACGGTAATGTCACCACCCCCTGGGACCGAGTAGACCCTCGTCCCCATGTACGGCATTGAGATGATCCAAGAGGCGTACCTCCACAAATCCAACCTCTTGAACAGAGAATAAACTCTAAGATGGTTCAGTGTTCCCAAATACTAAAATCTACTAACCATCGTCATAAGAATCCCATAAAAAAATCGAAAGTTTAGTGATAATAAAGGAAAAGAACCCAACCCATATTGTCAGTCTACCGTTTAACAGATTATAGGAGAGTGGCAAACGAATGCTCCATTTATTTCTACTTTGATTAAGATCTTTAAATTGGCTCAGGTTTTTGGCAAAGGAGCAGCAGCACAGCCTATTTATCCCGTGGGGCTCCTCTTACTCACATTATTTACCAGACCCATCTGTCAAAAGTCAATAGTTTGAGGCGATTCGCGGCACACACGCCTTCACCTAACCGGTCCCTCGAAACAGGGTACACGAAAATTTTCTCATTTTTCAGCTTTCTCGTTGAGGTTTGACTTTGGGAACAGTAAGTTGAAGTTCTACTTTGACGAACATTTCATGGCAGGAAGCCTGCAGGGAGGCCAAGCACATCTACCATCAATGATTAGCTCACCGTAAAACTTGGTGAGGCCTACCTCGTGGGACCAGAAAGCCTGCAGTTCATCTAGTCACTGGTCGTCTTCCATAAGCTGAACATAGGGTAGCCAATCGTGAGAAGGATGAACTAAAAACAGGTTGGCGGCGCTGGGATCAGTAGAGCAGTGGCTAGTAAGATCCCGTCCCCTGTGTTAGGCAAAACGGGTGCATTTGGAGGCTTCCCACATTCGATCTCGTCTCGAGACTTATTCACAGTTTTGAATCTCGTATAATAGTATCAGTAATGAAACTTCGGTTGATCAAAGTGTCATAATTTAAACATGACACAACAATTTGAGATATTCTTTGAAAAAATGCATGTCTGCGCCGGTATTTACCTGGAGAAATTTGTACGCTAATTCAAGCTTAGTTTAAAGTTTCAATTAGATCATATTTCATCCCAATATGTGCAATTTGCTAACAAAATACGAGTGTCACTCCCGTACAACAATGTAAAGGCAAGCAACGCGAATACGAGTGTCACTCCCGTACAACAATGTAAAGGCAAGCAACGCGAATAGGGGTTGTTCACACGGAAAGAGATTTTTTACAGTCAAGTCCAGGTACAAGCTGATTGTAATGCATGATTCGTGAATTACCTGAACTTTACTCAAAATCAGAGAGAGAATTATTTTTTCTTGGAGAGAATCTGACAATATCTATCAAGTTTGACTACACTTAATGGCACCACGAATACCATGAATTTAGATACTTCTCTGCGGGACGTTCGTTGGATAGGCCGAGAGAGAGTTGAGAAGAATAGAGTGAAAAAGAGTAGCAAATCATCACACGAGTCCACTAAATCGTGGCCATCGATCCTGGCGCCATAGTGCGAGTGCTGAGTAAGAGGCTGTCGACTATGACAGAAGAGGAACAGAGTCAAGACGCAAAGAGTAGAAAGTTCAAGATATGCTTTCATAGGAAGCCAACCTGCATTAGTATTGAGAATAAAACTTCCAATACGTTTACTAACGAAAAATAATTGCATAAATCCCAGTTATGTTTAGTCACAACAAGTGATTTAACCATTGGCATAATCCTTGGATCACTTGGACTCACTTCGTTCAAAATCAGCTTGGGGATTGATTTTTCTAGATGCGAATCGCCCCATATCTTTCAATTTTGGCTACCATTATTGGCACCACCAATACTCCTGAATTTGGATAATTCTGTGCGGGGCGTTGGTTGGATAGGGTGACATAGAGAGAGTACAGAATAATAGGGACGAGGAGGGTAGCAAATCGTCACACTGGTCGACTAAATCCTAGTCATAGACCTTGGGGCAATAAATGCGATTGATGAGTAAGAGGCTGTCGACTATGACACGTGTTTGAACAGAGTCAAGAGGCAAAGAGTAGAAAATTCAAGATACGCTTTCAATGAGAGCAATCCTGCACAAGTATTTAGAATAAAAATTCCAACGCATTTGCTACCGAAATGATATTGCAATAATTCCTAGTTATGTTTAGTCATAATTGGAAATGGCACCATAAAACAAAATCTGATTGTGATGCATGACTTGTGAATTACTTGGATTGCTCTCATTTTCTTGGTACGAATCGCAAACGTACCTATCAATTTTGACTAATTTTATTGTCACCACCAATACTCATGAATTTGAATACCTCTGTGAAGGACGCTGGTTGGATAGACAGAGAGAGAGAGAGTAGAAGAGAATAGAGTCAAAAAGGGCGAACAATCGTCACACGGGTCAACTAAATCTTGCCATCGATCCTGGGGCCATAAATGCGAGTGATGAGTAAGAGGATGTCGATTTTGGCAGGTGCTGGCACAGATTCGAGAGGCTAAGAGTAGAAAGTTCAAGATATGCTTTCAATGGGAGCAAGCCTGCACTGGTTCTTAGAATAAAAATTCCAACGCATCTACTGACGAAAAAATATTGCATCAATTCCTAGTTCTGTTTAATCATATTTTGAGATGGCACTATAAAACAAAATCCAATTGTGATGCATGAATTTTTAATTACTTGGACTAACTTGGCTCATAATCAGCGTGGGAATTGATTTTTCTTGTGTGAATCGCACCATGTCTATCAGTTTTGACTACCCTCATTGGCACCACCAATACTCATGAATCTGGATAGCTCTGTGTGGGACGTTGGTTGGCTATGCCGAGAGAGAGAGAGAGTAGAGAAGAATCGAGTCCTCAGTGTTGTGCGTGGGCTGTCCACCCCACGGGAGGCGAAGAACCCGAGTTGACAACATAAAATATGGGGGAGGGAGAGAGAGAGAAAATCATGAGGACCCAGTTGCCTTCCCTTATTCGGCCGTAACCCTTCAGTCTCAAGCCCAGAAGGATGCGCCGTATTCCCCGCGGACGGGTGAATGGAGTTGGATTAAGTTGAACGAGTGCCATGTCCAGGGCATGGCTCGCTTCGCTGCGTCAGAGCACAAGGAGGACCTCGAGTATGTCCGGATTTACAGAGGCTACGTCGACGGGCTGTTCTACAGGCTCTTCATTCAAGCCACGGCCACATCAAGGCCCATTAAGTCTTTAAGGCCTTATGAGGGACAAGCTCTGGAACATAGGTAGGGAGCTCCTCTACTTTAGGAGATCATCTAGCACTGTGAAGGATGACAAATAGATCTGGCATATGGTATATTTCAATAAACACTCGGCGCGGGGCAGTTTCTTATTGTTTACGTAGGTCATATACTCGGCATATGTTCATCTAAAGTTGACTTGGTCAACCGATTGGGAGAGGTCCTTCTGGATTTCTCTTCTCTTCCTTAAATTTAGTTTAAGGGGCCGCACTTTTCTACTATCAGAATCGGAATGTAGCCTTTCAAGGCGAGGCCCGCCCACCAATGGGGAGAGTGGGAACTTCGTTACCTTCGCTTTCAAGGCGAGGCCCGCCCCACCAATGGTTACGAGTTCATAAGTAATCCCGATAAATTTTTAAAAGGGATATTAAGAGGGGGCACAGGGAGAGAGAAAGAGAGCGAGAGAAATATGGGGAAAACCCCGTCTCCGGTGGCTGACATTGAGGATCCGGCTCTCCCCCATTTATGGTTTTTGGTCGTGAATTACTCTCCTCCATTTATTGTCTCTTTTTCCTTATTAATAGTGAACAATCTCCTTATTTGGTTGGCTGTGAAAAGCTTTATTAATTCGTGGTGTCATTCTTCTCTTTTTCTCATAATCCTTGACGTAAACTAACATTTAAAGGAGATGACATCGGAAACTAAGATTATCATGGAGGACAGAGGGGAAGAACGGCGTAAAACCGTGTCAAGATTCACTGATATCAATTATCAGAACTCTAACACTCCTTAATATCTTTTATTGCTCTGTGGATATTGTTATCAAGCGCTCCTTCCGCTGTAATACCAGGCCATTATATTCAGGCCCTTTTTCCCAGCAGTTCACCTATTGGGTTGGTGTAGTGAAGATTACAATTTCTACTGTTCTCATAATGCATGAACCACTATTGCTTCCATGGTGATTTCAATTTGCTGACGGATTTAATACTTCGTTGCGAACGGAAACGCCGATCATTCTTCAAAGACTCCATATTTCCCTTTTCAAGATCCCCATCTTCTCCTCCGGCATCGCTACCATCAGAACCATGACGAACATCAACCATCGTCCTCTCCTCTTTTTCTTGTTCCTCTTCGGCAGCGTTGGAAGTCAATCGACCATCCCCGGCAGGTTTTACCCGATAGAGGTCGTCAATGACCCCCACATCCAGGAGATCGGTGAGTTCGCCGTGTCGGAGAACAACAAGCAATCGGGAGTACAGCTGGTATTCATCCGCGTCATTAGCGGGGAGAAACAGGTCGTCGCGGGGATCAACTTCAGGCTCGTCGTCGAAGCCAAGGAGGGCGAGGCAGTGCACCAGTACGAGACTTTAGTGTACGAGCAAGTCTGGACCGGCTACAGGCAGCTCACTTCCTTCACGTTCAAGGCTTGAAGCCTAAAACCTTGGAATAAGGGAGCCAATAGAAATAAAGATGCCCCGGGTGATCCAGGAGAGGGAAGGTATAGTGAATTTTGTTCTGTTGATGTCTCCGTCTAGGGTACCCCAAGAATACTGCTGAAGCAGTTGCGCTTCTCCTTTCTTCTTCTGCAGAACCTAGTTTTCTGTCTGATCGGGGCGCCGGCTGGGAAGGGGAGGATTCCAAGCGATCTCCTTACATTATCGACCTACATCTATGGATAGAACAATCGGACTGCGACAGGAGTTCCTCGAAATTTAACAATTGGGATGGAGTGGGAATTTTTGAATGTCCATTGGATTAGATTTAGACGTTCTCAATTGACCCGAGATGGAACCGTTCTCTTGGTTAACCCCATCCATTTAACCTTACTGCGGACGCGCTCGGATTATCCGGATAGAACAATGAGGGGTTCTGGAATCATAAAAAAGAATTCCCCTCCTTGTTCACCTCCCGGAAATGTGGTTCTCCTAATTGCAACTATCGCATCGGTTCATTCGGGCGGTGTGATTCCCAATACGTGTCTGAGTCCTCCTCCAGTTGAGTTACCTGGCAAATGGGAATCCCCCAGGTTCCCCTCAACACGAATATTCCACCTTATATGCCCCTCTTCCCATTCATCTTCTATATCAAAGAACCCTATTTCTGTCCTCAAACTATAAGTCTGTCCGACGGCGATCAAGATTCTTGAAACGTCATGAACGCCGTTTCGTAGTTTAGGTGCGGAGACGAGGGTAGTGTGATCTCTTCTTTTGGGCCTCTCGCTTGTCCCTCCGACTCTCGAATTCTCTATCCCCCTGAGGAGAACACTCGAGGCGATATAAGTTTGGGGACACTGTGGTCCCTCTTTCCCGCATCGTACTCGTTGACGCTGAGTGGAGCTCCGCCTCGTCTTGGAGAAAAGGGCAGACGGAAACGTTTGAGAAGATTTAGAACTGGAATCCCGGATAACGTTTGGCTCTCTCTCTCTCTCTCTCTCTCTCTCTCTCGTCCTTCTGATATAATTTTGCAGAAGGCGAACCCTTCAGATTCGTTTAAGTTTCCGGGGAGATTATAGGTTCGTTGACTTCGGAGTACCTTGTTGTTGTGGTCGAGGCAGCTAGGAGCTCCGGTGAGATAAGCGGTGATGTTTTCTTCCCTTTTTCATTTGTTTCCTTACCTTCTTGGACCTTGTTATTTAACATTTTCCGTCGAAGCCGCCATGATTGCTGGTCGCCAGATAGAAGAGAAAAGGTGAAAGATGAAATTAAATTTATTGTTGAATGAGAAAACGCATGCATGCATTTATACTGGACCTGACTCTGTGGATCGGAACTGGTTAATCAGGCTTCACTTTTGTTGAATTGGATCCGATACACCACAAAAAAAAGATAAAAATACAAGAGAAAGTAGTATATATACGATTAGCAATAAGACCTTGGTATGATTGTAATATCTCGCTTTCCGACATTCTCCCTCAAGTTGGTGAGTGGATGTCTTTCAATCCTAGCCTATATGTAAACCTATAGAAGGTTAATCCGCTTAATCTTCTGGTGAGTATATTTGAGAGCTACTCATAAGTGGACACATGACGTCTAAATGATGTCACTATCAAGTTTCTTGTTCAATGTTCGATTAATCTCAATACTCTTGATCGAATCATATTATACTAAGTTGTCTATTATGGCTCATCCACAAGACATCAGATATGTTATGTCGTATGGTTCAAAATTCTCATTTTGCCTTAGATTTGAGTACCACTTTTTGCATCTTATTCCTCTATGTGATGAAGTTGCCTCTAATAAGTGTCTAGTAGCTTGAGGTTGATCATTGGTTAATAATAAGTTTTTATAATCATCATCAGTATACATTTTAACATGTATATTGATATTTCTTTTCTTAAATGAAATCTTTTTTATTGAGAGTTCTCTTTAAGTATTGTATAATTCTATCCATTGCTAAAAATGAAACTTTCCTTGAGTCATGCATTAATTGATCAAGAACTCTTCTTGAGTATAAAATGACTGGTCTAGTGTGAAGAAAGGTGAATCACCTTTCCCATAAGATGCTGATACATCAATTTATTTTATGGGCTAGTTTCTTCTGTATTTTTGTGTTTGTGATTTAGATCTATGGAGGTACTTATGGGTTTACTATCTAGTTTTTGAATCTCTTTAAAAGTGTCAAGGACATACTTTTCTTTTGGAAAATAAATATTCCTTATCTCAAGTGAGTCAATTCAATCCCGAAGGTCTTAATGTCATAAGTTCCTGTCACTAGTAAAAATAACGCCAAAGGTAGATATTGTCTTTAACACTTTGCAAATGTGGATGTGAAATTCAATGCACATTGTAGGCTTCTTCTAGGAGGAGGAAAAAATCGCTAGTAAAGAATCGTGAAGCAAACACCAACCTCTATTATCTCATCAGGGAGTCTCTTCGAAAAGCCCAAGTTTAGGGAGGGAGGGAGGGAATGCTCAAGGTCTTTACCCAGATATTCTATGAAATTCCCCCCTTGTATTCCGAGTTATTGATTCAAGATTGTTGTTCGAGTTATTCACTATCTGTGTTTGTTCCGAAATTCTACTAGTCCTCCCTCCCAACTCCTTTCATTGATCCCCCAATGGAGTAGCTCCTGGACTGTCCTAATTTGGACCCACAAATTCCCTGTTATGTGGTCCACTGAGGTTTTGTGTTAGACTTGCTTTATGGAGATCAGAATTATTAGAGCTTGAGATAATACACGATGCTTATTTCAGTCTGTCGTTCGAGAACGTATGAATTGCTTTCGGCTAGCGTCTTAGTAACAAGGAGAAATGAGATCAAATTATCCATTTTTATCCGTAGAATTTCATCTACCAGTTTATACAAATGTTAAGAAGTGAAAATAACGCCACATTTTAAAGTATACAAAACGAGAGAGTACGAGAGAGAGAGAGAGAGAGAGAGAGAGCAGAACACAATGAGGACCCAACTGCCTTCCATTCTTCTTCTCGCCGTTCTTTCGGCCGTTGCTTTTCAGTCCCACGCCACCAAGGGATACCCAACCCCGGGGTGGAATCGGATAAAGAAGATGGAAGATTACCACGTCCAGAGCATCGCGCGATTCGCGGTCGCAGAGCACAACAGGCAGACGGGAGACAAGCTCGAGTACGTCCGGATTTACAGGGGCTACGTCGATGGCCAGTACTACCGGCTCTTCATCCAGGCCACGGACCACGTCAAGACCCGCAAGTACGAGGCCGTCGTCTTCGAGAAGCTCTGGGACAAGGTCAGGGAGCTCGTCTACTTCAGGAGCTCATCTTGAACTATGACGCGGCGCAGTGTAAAGAAAACCTGATGTAGGTTTTGTTGGAATAAACCCTGAGCACAGGGCTTCGTCCTGATGTGTACGCAGACGGTCCACTTCACTTGTGTTCTACTTATTTCCGTCTGTCCTTAGAGAAAATACTGGGACCAGAAAGCCTGCAGTTCATCTAGTCACTGGTCTTCTTCCATAAGCTGAACATAGAGTAGCCAATCGTGAGAAGGATGAACTAAAAACAGGATGGCGGCGCTGGGATCAGTAGAGCAGTGGCTAGTAAGATCCCGTCCCCTGTGTTAGGCAAAACGGGTGCATTTGGAGGCTTCCCACATTCGATCTCGTCTCGAGTCATTCACAGTTTTGAATCTCGTATAATAGTATCAGTAATGAAACTTCGGTTGATCAAAGTGTCATAATTTAAACATTGCACAACAATTTGAGATATGCTTTGAAAAAATGCATGTCTGCGCCGGTATTTACCTGGAGAAATTTGTACGCTAATTCAAGCTTAGTTTAAAGTTTCAATTAGATCATATTTCATCCCAATATATGCAATTTACTAACAAAATACGAGTGTCGCTCCCGTACAACAATATAAAGGCAAGCAACGTTGGACATGGATGACAAAGAAGAATATCATGATTGTGGGACATGAATGTACACAAAAATGACTCACATACAAGTGTAGTACTCTCCGGTTAAACTTAACTATCATGAATTTATAAAACTCAATAGGGAATTTATGGGACTCTATTTAATATTTAATTCCCAGGTATTATGTGAGGATTATTACTTTAAATGCCGAACAAGCTCGCTGTGCCATTTAGTGATTCACATATAGAGATCTAGGTCCTGGTGAGACCATCACCTATTTTATACTAGGGAAGCCGTCTTTCGTCGTTTCCTCTCCGTACGTTCCATCTCCTCCTCGTCACTACCCTCCCTGGTCCCACCAAGTCTATCCTTCTGATGTCCACATATTGCTCATCAAGACCTCTAGTAGTGGCCACCCAGTGTAGCAATGGGCTATAATTTTCAACAATTTATTTAGTTATTTATTTATGTATTTCACAATTTAATTGGCGTGAGCTATCAAAACTACTTGGACCAAGTACCGTATATTCCATTGCATTCCCCACACGACGCATCATATACTTTAAAATGTGGCTTTATTTTCACTTCTTATGATTCGTATAAATTAGTAAATTAAATTCTATGGATAAAAATAGATATTTTGATCTTATTCCTCCTTCTTAGTAAGACGCTAGCCGAGAAAGCAATTAAAACGTTCTTGAAGGACAGACTGAAATATGCATCGTGTATTATGTCCAGCTCTAATAATTCTGATCTCCATAAAGCAAGCAGAGCACAAGTGAAGTGGACCATCTGCGTGCACATCAGGACAAAGCCCTGTGCTCAGGGTTTATTCCAACAAAACCTACATCAGGTTTTCTTTACACTGCGCCGCGTCATAGTTCAAGATGAGCTCCTGAAGTAGACGAGCTCCCTGACCTTGTCCCAGAGCTTCTCGAAGACGACGGCCTCGTACTTGCGGGCCTTGACGTGGTCCGTGGCCTGGATGAAGAGCCGGTAGTACTGGCCATCGACGTAGCCCCTGTAAATCCGGACGTACTCGAGCTTGTCTCCCGTCTGCCTGTTGTGCTCTGCGACCGCGAATCGCGCGATGCTCTGGACGTGGTAATCTTCCACCTTCTTTATCCGATTCCACCCCGGGGTTGGGTATCCCTTGGTGGCGTGGGACTGAAAAGCAACGGCCGAAAGAACGGCGAGAAGAAGAAGAATGGAAGGCAGTTGGGTCCTCATTGTGTTCTCCTCTCTCTCTCTCTCTCGTACTCTCTCGTTTTGTATGTGCGTAGTGCACTGCCCAAAGGGAAGATGATGTCCGGCATGTTATATAGGGTTCTGAAAATACAGTGGACGACGGGCCATCAGGAGAGAACAGCTCATCGTTCGGTTGTTTTCCTTCTCCACAGACGGAACATTGAAAGAGACCGAAATCCGCCCGTGGTTTCTGCGCGGTCGACTAATGGACAGGTTCACACGGTGGTCACCTTGGATATGCCCGCCGTGGATAAGGGAGTAGGTAAAAGCGAATCTGAAGACAGATGGCACGCGTCGTCTCAGACGTGGATGCTTACAGGTGGAAATTTGTCGTAGGGTTGGGGATGGACGTCCCATCTAGGAGAAGAGACCGCACAGTCTCCACACCCGAGGTATGACCGACCACCTCCGGTGCACCCAAGCCCCTCTTTGTTATAGTTTTTTCGTCCACACTTCTGTAGAAAGTCGACAGTTTAACGCGATTCGCGGCACACAGGGCGTCGCCTAACGGGTCCCACGAAACAAGGTACACGAAATTTATCTCATTGTTCACCTTTCTCGTTGAGGTTTGACTTTGGGATCAGCGAGTCAAAGTCTGTCTTTGACAAACATTTCATCGCAGCAAGATTTCCTTTTCAGAGCGGATTACCCGTCATTATCTTTGTACGCTTTATAGTTATAAAGATTCGGATCAGCTTTTAATGGAAATAAATAAGCAGCTCTTGAGACGGACATCGGGTTTAGCTCTCCCGGTTTCAGCAAATATTATAAATTCCTGTCGTAATAAGTTGTCATTGCAAGTAGAAATCAATAGAGCGTCGACTTATCACTCTGCTATAATCTGTTAAACAATAGGTTGATAATGTGGGTTAGGTTCTTTTCCTATATTGTCACGAAACTTTCGAATTTTGGATTGGATTTGTTTGACGATGTTCACTAGAGTTTAGTATTGGGGAACACTGAAACCTCGTGATGCATTTTTTTCAGTCCGCTTCGAGTTAACTTCGAAACGTCGTGATGCATTTTTTTCCCGGACTGTCATACTCTGAAGGAGTTAGTGTTATAGTTGCCAACTCAGATAACTGTGCAGTCGACGACACAAGCTGAACATAGAAAGGGTACACAATGAACGGAGACATCAAACGTCAAGACGATGTCCTGTCCCGGGATTTTATTCAAATACACGGTATATAAGGGTCATTCGAATTTCTTTCACATTTCCTTCATTCGCATCAGCATCACAGTTCAAGACGAGCGCCTGAAGTAGATGAGCTCCTTGGGATTGCTCCAGACGCTATCCCTCACGACCGCCTCGTACCTGCGGGCCTGGACGTTGTCCGTGGCCTGGATGAAGAGCTTGTAAAACAGCCCGTTGATGTAGCCCCTGTAAATCCGGACGTACTGGAGGTCCTCCCCCGTCTGCTTGTTGTGCTCCGACACGGCGAACCGAGCGACGTCCTGGATGTCGTATTCGCCCACCTTCTTAATCCGAATCCATTCACCCGACCGCGGAGGATACGGCTCAACCTTCTGGGCTTGAGACTGGAGGATCACGGCCGAAAGAAGTGCGAGAAGGAGGAGGCAAGGCAACTGAGTCCTCATGGTCCTATCTGATTCTCTCTCTCTTTTTCTCTCTGTCTTGGTGTCCTTGTATCTCAGTAGTGCAGTGCAAGAAGGTTGGGAAGAAGCTGGGTCGGATTTTATAGGGTGCCGGGCGGGATAGTCTACCGTGTTGATGGATTCATTCCTATGGGTGACGGACGACGGAAAGAGACGGCTGTCCGCCCGTGTTTTCTCCGGAGTTTGCTCCCGGAAATGTTCACACGGTTTCCAACTCGGGCCAGCTTAGTGACTTGGAAGCAGCGTAGTGACTCGGGCAACCCCTATTTTATCGGTTCCGATTTAAAAGACGGAATTTATTACATTTTCTGGCGGAAGAGTGTTCTTCTTTAACTTCTCTCTCTCTCTCTCTCTCTCGCTCTTTCTATGGCTTTGAGAGTAGGCCACCTATGGAAGTCACCTTTCTCTACAGTGCAGATTATGGTAGGTTCGTCCACCGGATAGGTGAGAGGATGCGTCCCATGTATACAGTTTTGACTTTCAGTATGCGCGTGAAAAGCTCACTACATGCAGACAAGCAGCGACAACCACGGATGACATTCTGGCGCTAATGTTGCTGGTCAAAATCGATGGGCATAGAGTGGGTGGGTGTAGGCTGACTTCAGCCCCTTTTAATAATATTTCGCAAGATACTTTCAACGTTGACCGGAGTGAGGAAAATCATCAGACCGAAGTATCGCAGTCGGATTATGTTCTGTGGGTTGCATCGTTTTCTTTCATATTGTCGTACGGCAGTGGTATTCACTTCATTAGCTCACCAGACTTACTATCTCATAGTTGCGATGTTACACCAAAGTCATTCGCGTTGTTTAAGAAAAAGTCAGCTGGTCTGGTGCAAGGGGACCCTGATTCTGTCGGCAAAGGAGCAGCGCCGCAATTTATTCGTTCTCTCAGATGCTCGGGTTCTGGGCCTCTCTACAGCACCCATATTTTCTGGTGATTGTGGGAAAATATTCAAACGTTGGACATGAATGACAGAGAAGAATAAAGCCTTTACATGAAGTCTGAAGGATGATGGTAAAAGAATTGAAGTACAAAGCTACCAAAAATAGTACTTGCATGAATCCTCATTAGAAGTATGAGTATGCGATGAAGCTGGGCACCAACCTCGATTGGATCTCTCCGAATTGCAAAACAGGATGAACCCTTGGGCGCGCTCTCTGTGTGCTCCAGCAAGAACCCAACTCAGGAATTGAACAGTAGGGTGGAAACCAAGGCTCCAAAACCAGATCCGCAAGCGCGCATTCAGGTAGATGTCTTCCGGGCCTTCAGGGGGAAGATCACTGCTGGATCTTGAGAACGGGAAATGCGATGACATCCCGTATGCTGGCTGAGTTTGTGAGAAGCATCACCAGCCTATCGATCCCGAGTCCCTGGAAAGATCATTGATCAGGACACGCCAGATCATTTAAAGTTGAGCGGAGGAATCCATTCTCCTCGAGCCGTTTATTGAAATCATAGACAGCAATCTTACGAAGCGCTTTAAAACGAGGCATTAATATGAATAGAGGATACAGAAAGAGCTCTTATCATACCATCCCTGAAGCAGGAGGCATCCCATACTCTAGAGAAGTTATGAAGTCCTCATCTAGGGTGACTTCATAGGCATCGTCGTCCGCGTCTTTCTCTTTCTCTTCAGATAAGTCTTTAGGTGGGTTAATGGCTGCACGCTTCTCATTATGCTGTTTTACTTGCTCTTCCAGGCGAGCTCTCTGCCACATGGAAGGAGGACTCATTCAGAAATAAAAGCATCACCCTGCCACAACACTGTGTACGGGACCAGCTATAGAAACATAACAGCGAGGACGAGATTTATCATGAAAGATGTAAAATTATTGCCATGAACCCACTCGGTGACATAAAACACAGAAATAATTGTTTGCTGGAGAAGTGATGTCAAAGTTCGGCCAGGCTTTCACACTCTGATTTTCAGGGATTAGACCTTCAAGAGAGTGTTTCAACTAAAGAAGACTTCCTTTTAGACAGACTGGAGAGAAATTCCCTCGCACAATGCCAGCAGATGACTACTTACTGGGGGGATACAAATGGAATGAGCTTCTTCTGCTTGGGGAAGGAAACAAATTATCTGCTGGCCTCGCTCTAAGATAAAATTCATAAAAAATTCAATATCTGCTTGCCTCACTCTGGTTGGCATTTTTATCAGTGTAAAGTTCTACAGCTAGGGAAAAAAGGCCAATAATACGACAGTTAGAGTAACAGTAGAAAAATAATTGAATGCTGTCTAATATTGCAAACCTGATCCATAGGATCTGTTAGCTCAGAAAATGCATTCGCAAGCTCACGGCCACAAATGAAAAGTTCGAAGCGCTCGGTCAGACCTGAATGCCTGTGATGTGATAAAAGGAGAAAAGATCATTTCTATCGGTTACATTTAACGGTCCGGGTCATTATTAAACTAAAAATTGAAATAATCACAAAACGAAAGGTTAATGAATTTGCATAATTAATGCAGTGGAGAAAATAAATACTGTATAATGGACCAATAATATCACTAAATGCCAAGAGATGAACACCACCCAGTACACAAGCAAAAAGAGTTGCAGTGGCTTTAATCATACATAATGCAGTTGCTTAGAATAAGCTGCATTACAACATAACTCAATTCCTGCTTCTAAAAACATAAAAATATAAAACATAAAACATTTAATAAAATAAAGGATTGACTAGATCCCATAACCGCTGTCAGGTTCATTTATATCTTAATCGGTCACTTAAAAAAATGAATGCTTCTAAAAGTTCACTTAACAGGACCAGCATAGTAGTTGCAGGCACTGGAACCTGAAATTGGATGATAGATTTCTTATTCAAGGTATCTTCAATGTTTGCAGGAGAAATTTAACACATGGTGCGGGTTGAATCTTCTCTGTTACTTCTTACAGAAAGATGCATTAAATCGACCTAAAAATATGATTTAATACCTAAAAACGATCAAGAAGAGATAATGGGAAACAAGAGACTGGAGAAAGATGATATTTTTCCAAACGTAGGAGAAAATCAAAAACCAATTCTGGGAAGCAAGCAGGGAAGATATTGTGAAGCAAGCAAAACTTTGTTGTAAGAAAAGTCCACAATTTCTTTATTCTTTATAAAATAAAATTTATGGCTATCTTTTAACTGAGCTTCTTTCCTCAATAAAGCTTTCGCGTCATCATCTAGAACACTGATTGAACAAGTGTAATGCCTCCGGAACCGGAAATTGTGGTCCTAATATTTTTTTTTGTTTCAGCCAATGTTTAACCAACTTTCTATTAAATATCAATTGACAAAACTGGTCCTACAACAATTAGAAAGGTTCGTTTTCAAGATGTCACCCACAATCAATGTGTAGTTGATCAGTCATTATCTGGTTGCCTTCATACTCACAAAATTTATGCTTAAAGGGTAACGCATGAATCAAGGCTGCCTCAGCATTTGCTCTCCCAATGATTCCTTATAAAGCCAGTGATTTTCAAATGGAAATACTTGGTTCAGTTCCAAGTTGATTATAGAGCACCACGACATATCCCCAGTTTCTTTTCTTCTACCAACTCAAAATGATCGATAGAATTTTTTAAAAAAAATTCCAGAACAATAAAATAAATCTGATAGGGGAAAGTGACTCAAATGTTAAAGATAACACACGCCGCACATGTCTCTAAAAAAACAAGAGAAATAGTCAGGGTTCAGTAGATATGCAGAGCGAAAAATGTCTCATTTATTACCCATTAGGGTCGAGTTCATGAACACTTTCAGCAAGAAAAAAGAAACGCTTAATTAAAGCTGAAAAAGAACGAAACATTGCTCTTGCTAATGTATTTTGTCAAGTCTGCCCCAGTTTCTTCAGGAATCTCTGAGTTGTAATATGATAGAAGCTCACTGTGTCTGGACAGGATTCTAACACAATTACTTATATGTATCCTATCTTTCTTCGACTGTCCACCAAGACGAGTCCAAAAAGGAAATGTTAAACAGTTTACTTATTCAGAAATCGTCATGGTCAACTAATGAACATATTATCTCAATCATACTAGAAAACCTAAAAAATTGAACGATTTCGCATGCCAGGGTTCACGAACAACGGCAAACAACATCGGTAAGAGAACCCGAAAGATTAAAAAATTCATGCAAGTAAAAAGAGTTAAACAAAATACTACGCAAAACTTTCAGAAGTTTGTATTAAAATGTACGGCTGAATGAAGTTCTTGAAGATATCAGTACCTTCGATGAGGTTTAGCCAGAGGAGATATCTCAACAGGATAGTCAAGGACAAATGTGGGCTGTACTAGATTGGGCTCGACAACAAGCTCGAAAACCTGTGGCAGTAGTTTCACGAAGAAAATGAAGTTTGGATGTCCAATAGAGGAAAGTATAATAAGAACACTCAATAATAGTATCCAGGGAATAGACAACCGAATTGCTGAGCAGCATAAACGTTAACCATCCCTTAATTGACTACAATGCAATATCTACCATAAATATGCTGTTTCAATGTTTACCCATACAGAAAACACAGGTTTCTACTTCTGGGAAATCCAACATTTATAGCCTTTTTTAAAGAGAAAACTGTATATTGACAAAATGAAACCCCAGGATTATTTTTCTTAAAATAAACTTTCAACTCAACTCCCAGATCAATGATATAAGGGTTGAGCAGCGTTTCTCAAAAACATCAACCAACTAGCCATAAGCACAAAATGACACCACATTTTCTAAAGAGAAGAGACATCTTTCCAAACGTTGTATTGGGATAGCCTTTATTAAATTCTTCTGCTGGGACTTCCATGGTGGTATTTATAGAATTTCTCTAGTAACCTTGAAAACGAACATGCCAAATAGGCAATCCAACTACGTGGTACCTTAAAAAACAGTAAATATTTGATACATCTAATGTTGACATCAGAAGTTTATCGTCTTACCTCGTTCAGGACATGCCCCACAGATGGGCATGTCTGAATAAAAAGGCTGTCTTTATCTTCTGACCCAATTCCAAGGGCCTTGATTGCAGCTTCTTTAGCAGCTTCAACATCATCTCCAAAATCTGTGAAGTTAATACCAGTGTGTTCCTTGACAAGATTATGCATGGTTTCTCTCCGCCATGGCCTCTCTAGACAAATCTCAGTTCCCTGAGAGTAATAGAAAAGATTTTCATTCATATTGAGAATTGAAGCACATAAGATTACAATACCTAAAAATTATCGAAAATAATAAATCATTAGAAAGAAGCACTAATAAACTACAGTGGCGATTCTTACACTGCTCGCCTAGTTCATGAAAAAGTTAAACCATTATGATTATTCAGCAGCGATCATAACATTAGTGCTCAAGATAGCGTTGTTTATGTATCAGCCAGCTCAATTTGGACAATAACAATTCTATATCACAAACCAATTCAGCATCCCTACAGTAGAAATCTGAATTGGAAAACAGACGAATACAAGAGATCATATTGATGATGCTACAAATCAAATCTCATTATAAGGTCTCTATCCAGCCTTGATAAAAGAAAAACGTCGTCGATATAATGTGAAGCAGTGTGTAACTTCAGCTCTATTCTATCAAAATATATAGGTCAAAGAGAAAGAGCCATGTTTGAATAGGATGAAAAAATACAGCACTAAAAAGATATATATAAATAAAAATTAGCAGATAAATGGTGTGATTCTATAGAGATGTCCTCTGTGCCATATATTAGTGGATACCTACATAGCCAAGATCAAAATTAACAGATATTCATCCTCCAACAAAAAAGAGGATTTGTCCCAGGAGTGCACAAACAAATTAAGCAGTCTTCATCTGGTAAATGGTATCAAAGAGACACTGGATACGTTCAAGAATGTTTATCTTCCATCAAAGAAGAGGATTTTTCGCAGGAGCACACAACAAAATTAAGCCGTCTTCATGTGACAAAGGGCAGCAAAGATACACCGAATACGATCAGGAGTGTGCACAAAAAACTGAAGTTCAGACTGGCCTCTATAGGTCTAGATGAGGCAGCATTCAGTAAGCATAAAAAAGAAACCCTTAATGAAAGCACAACTGAAATGATTGGGAGGATTTCTGGTCATCTTCTTTCATCAAGTATGAAGTGGTTTCACTCAGGTGAACCAAAAAACATTTGGTTTTTAACCAAATCCTTCTAGAGTTTCTATTTGATTGAGCTCAGTGAGCCATGGCGAATGAATAAAAATAATATTTGGACAAGAGTTCCCACAATTTACATGTCCACCATGCAGTAAGCATAGTGTTGATGACAGTGAGTATAAACACGTTAACTCAACTGAAATAACAAAACAGAAATGCAGTGGCCTGGTAACAGCCAAATTCTTACCTGGTACTCAATGTTAAGCTTTCCATGAATCACTTGAGCACATCGGGTGACAATCTCCTCTGCCATATTCATCATGCTTTGATAATCTGAATACGCTTCATATAACTATATCACAAGGTATATTGAGAAAAAAAAGTGATCTTCTAAGCATTAAAAAAAATCACTAGAAAAAAGAGACTAGGAAATAATGACAACCTCAATTGTTGTAAATTCAGGATTATGGCGTGTTGAAATGCCTTCATTCCTGAATATTCTGCCAATCTCATAAATCTTCTCGAGGCCCCCGACCTGCAAGTTGCAAATAAAAGTCGGCGGTTCCTCCATTAAAATGCAGATAAATAAGGTAGTATTAAATCTGGCCTCTGCTATCACTGGGAAAATGTCAGTAGAGCATTAAGAAAGGAAGAAAAAATTACATGCAAGTAAAAATAAACAAAAATGATTAAAGATGATAGCATTTCATGAAACTCACCAGCATTCTCTTCAGGTGCAGTTCTGTAGCAATTCTCAGGAAAAGATCTCTTCCAAGTGAATTATGGTATGTCACAAATGGTCTTGCTTCTGCGCCACCAGCTGCTCCCTGATTAACTAAATAAGCATCACTTGAATACTTGAATGAGGTTTTTCATGTAAATATATGAATGATGCAACAAAGTTGGAAGCAAAATAGTTAAAACCTTCAGCTCAAGAATGAAAGCTAAGAGATCAGATCACAAGATATTCACAAAATCATGTAAAGTATGTGTGCAAAAATGAAAGGAAATAAGGAATAATAGCGTTACTTTTTTAAAATTAACGTCAATGAGATGAAAGAGGCATGTGCCTTTGTCTCAGTAATATTTTGATTAATTTTAGGATTTCCAGAAAATCCGGCCTGGATAGGTTTGTGTCCATGTCACATTCAACAGTAGGACTCCATCTCCATGAAAACAAAAGATCTCTTGATTCTCACCACCAAGCTAAGATTAGAATAACCTTCTATAATCTCAAAATTACTCTCTAAATTCCACTTCCAAATTCGTTCTTACGTGCAATCTAACTATACCAAAACGAGTAAACAGATTTGATGCATGCTATATAAATATCATTACAGAATTGGGAAATCTTTCGGCCCACATATGACAGCATATAATGAATCAATTCATTCAATAGATAACACTAAAATTAGACAACTAAGGATCAAGTTTTGTCACATTCACAGAACAAGAGCCTCTTAGGATTAAAGTTGATACGCCCATTTTCTTTTCTTTGAAATTAAAATAAATTAAAGAGCACTCGATAAACTTGAAAGTCTCCTCGAATATAATTATCACCCAAGATACGCTAGTTAAAAGGTTCATACTGATTACAAGAACACATGATTATTGTAATTAAACAATAAGATGATCCTAATGAGCTCTGAACAAAAAAAGCACCCATTCTGAGACCATAAAAACAAAACCCATTACATTATTTAATGAGTAAATGAATATTTTCAAACTTCCTCTGATAGGGGACAAGGCAAAATGTGGCAACAATGAGAAGGTTATAAGAATGGAAAAGAATGAAATGTCGTACAGACCTGCAATACTGGAGTCTCGACCTCAATGAAACCCAAAGATTCCATAGTCTTGCGTACCTCAGAAACAATCTACGATAGAAAAAAAGTTCAAAGTGAAAAACTTGCTACCATTTCTCGAATTTACAAGTGATAAGACAATCAGTTTTGGTCAAAAAATAACTCCAGGGTCATGAAAAAAATGATGATTGCCCAAACAACACTGTCAGAATGCTTAAGGAAAATATTGGCCGCTTCTAACATGATTTCAGGAATTGGGCTGTCCAGATCACAGCTAGTCAAGAATATAATTCTCAAAACTGATTTTCAGTAAAGAAAAGAAAAAGGGTCTTCTGGCTGTTGCTCAGTTGGATTAAAAAGGCTGAAATGGGCACTTATTGCACCTGCACGTTAATCCACAGTGGTACAGCCCTCACAGTGCTGTTTACGAAGCTACATTTCAACCGATATTGCTGCCTTTGATCTTCTTGTTCTTTCCCATGGCAAGGCAATTGATACACCTGACCTTAATCCACAGTGCTACCACCATCACAATTGCTGTTTACGAAGCTACATTTCAACTGCTATTGCTGCCTTCGACTTTCTTATTCTTTTTCATTGCAAGACAATTGATACAGGTTTCTGCTTGGCTGCTGCACTAATTATTGATAAAAGCCAAAGGATCAACAGGTCGGGTTTTACTACAACTAATTGAGATGCGTTTGGATAACATTCTATTTCGATTGGGCATGCGTTCGAACATTCCATGGTATACTTTAATTAATGGTCGTATAGTAGATATATCAAGTTATCGTTGCAAACCCCAGGATAAGAAAAGATCAAAAGCTCTGATTCAAAATAATATTGCTTCAACCCCCCATGAGGAGGTGCCAAAACATTTGACTATTGCCTCAGTTGATAATAAAGGACAAATAAACCAAATAATAGATAGTAAGTGGATCCGTTTGAAAATAAATGAGATCTTAGTTATAGAATATTATTCTCGTCAAACTCGACTCAGAAAAAATAACAAGGAAAGGTTCCGGCAACTTTGGTGCAAAGTCACTGGAATTAGGAGGGAGCTGCCTCATGTGGTTCAAATCTAAAGCACAACTCAAGGTTATATTGGTGATTAAAATAATGAATTTGCCCCAAGCAAGATTCTTTTGCCTAGAGAATGTCGCTAATCACTGTGGGCTAGTATAGCATTGGGGACTGTCGGCTTGATCTTGTGAACGTGTCTCCCAGGTGGAAGTTTATCCTTGTAAATAGAAGATAAAAGTAGCAAATGGATAAAAAAAAGGAAGCTAACTAACAGAGAGAACTGACTCTGTAAAATCGTAAAATTTAAGGAAAAGGAATTAGATAGACTTGCTACCTTAGCTCTTACGCGGAATACATTTGCAACTTCTGGATTAGCAATCATGTCAATGTACCTAAAATGCAACATATAAATCAACAACTACAGAAGAATCTCAATGAGCAGAAATTTTGAAATCACACAACGAAAACCATAACGTTTTTCTGAAGCATATAATACCAAATAAAAGGTTAATCCTGGTGGTGACACAGAGGAGAGCCTAACGAGCAACAATCAGATATTTACAAAATGAAAAAAGGCTGCACTCCAACAACTCTTCATGTCATGAAGGCAGTGTACCAACACAAAGATAAACCTGGAATTGCTTACACATAGCCAAGTTTTAAAATGTTTGGGATCTAAATCAACAAAGAAAAAAGTGTGTTTAATGGCCTATTTTGAGATGTTATATGTATTTAGAGAAATCATGACCAGACTTCACTCCCAGATACAGAACAGAATGTGCCAATTCCAGTCGAAATCTGCCTATCCAGCTTGAAATCAAGTGATTCTATTGAACATCTTCTCAGTGCATCTTGTTAAGCCAAATGCTTCACAGGTGATGGCCTAATGAACTCGCAATGGTAGTGAATGATGTTTTCATGAGTCTATTGTGATATCCTGATGATGAGAAGCATTTGAGCATGTTCTTCAGCAGCATCAATTTTGGCTTGCAGGCATTGAGATGGTTATGCACTTTTCCACGTGGAAAGGATTCTATTTCAAGAAATTATAATCCCATTTAGAGGCATTCTGTTCTTTTATTAAGGGTGACATATACTATCACAACATTGACAGAAGTATGAAACTATGATCAGAGTATGATACCGCAACATTGCAGATCACAAAATTCAAGTCTCTCATTCCATTTCATGGAAGGTAATTCATACAGTTCGTGCAGTGATACCGCAAGAAGCCCAGTATGATTACTTTTACAATAGAATGAATTGCCTAGACTAAGCTTTATTATCATGAAAGGTCAGCATGCTTCTCAGCCCTCATTCAAAGAATCATTTTTTGAGAGCTGTCCAATACGCATGGACTCAGCAGGGGACAGAAGATGGTATGCAAACAAGATCCATGAAGAAAGGTGAATTTTTCAGCTTTATATAAAGAAATTAAGAATGTCTGCAAACTTACCTCTGGCGGTAGCGCTTATCAATATCAGTTAAACCATGATATTTATCTGGAAGTGGAAGTAGAGATTTTGTGAGAATTGCAAAAGACTTTACATGTATGGAAAGCTCTCCTGCAGAAGGTATGATGTCAAATGATTAGCTTCTTCAAGCAGAAAAAAAGCCAATACTTTTCACATAGATTATGAGCCAAAATTTGATCAAACAAGCGTTTATTATTAGCTGATGTTGGAAGAAATTTAGGCAACCGTAACTTTTCATGAATCAATGGTATTCTCTCGCGTTACCTTCACTCAATAAATAAAAGATCAATAAATAAGAATGAAGAATCATGATTGGTTCATAGTTTACCTTTCTCTGTCTTTTTTATTGAGCCACTTGCTCCTACTATATCACCAACATCAACAAATGCCTTTAAATGCTCAAATTGATCGTCCTGGAGGCTTTCCTTCTCGCAATATAACTGAAAACAAAATGGAAGTACTTATGCAACGAGAATATGCAGATTCTATTACTAACCACAGCTTGCCCAACATAAAATTAGTAATTAAATATTAAAAAATCAATAAAATAACTAAATGAAAGTAAACACTTGAGTGATTGGTTTTCGTCATCAAAAAGTAAATGAACTTTCATAACTACTTTTCTCACCACGAACTTGCAGCAATGAAGGGAAGACTTACAAATTTGCCAACCAAAATGAATTCTGGAATCGAATTAGGAATCAAAAAATCAATCAGCGGGTGTAAAAACAAGCTTGTAAAATTATTTAGTATTACAAAGTTACACTGCCAACAATAATATGCCTAATTTACCTACAAAACTAACAATGAATTGAGTCCCAAGCCAAAATCAATTGGAAATGAGTGGGGTAGGTCCCACATACTTGCCATATTCCTCTACGTTTTTTTTTTGCTATGTGAAATTACACCAATACATGCCCATACAGATTCTGATTTCATGACTAAACATCACATGAAAAACGCAACAGATGGATCCAAACTCAGACGAAATTTGAGGCTTAGATCAATTACGAAAGAATCATCTTGTCCACCTCAAAACTAATTAAATTGCAGATCATGCAGGATTATTTTAGTTGAAAGCCATAAAATATACAAGAAAATGCTAGATGCATTAAAAGGATGCAATAGTGGGCAATCATCCAGAAATGAAAACATAAATGAACTTCAACAAGTATGCAAGAAAAAAAAATTGTTATCTGGATGCTTCTTCTATTCGAACCTTTGTCTGCTTTTAGGCTCTGAATTAGGGATATAGTGGCGATGTCTGAGTCAAACTGGAGAGCTTCAGCTGAGGGGAAACTCACAAGCAGAAGAAGCTGGATCGCAAATTTTGGTAAGTCATCTCGTATGCAAAACTTTTGGTTATCTGGTCAGAGAGAAAGTAACATAGTTTTGTGAGGAAATGTGTCATAGAGCCTATGAGTTGTTCATGTGGGTTTGTGACAAAATGAAAGAATGGGTGAGATTTTCACGAAAGTCAGAGAGAGAAAGAGGGTGATTCTGTTATTTTAGGAACCCGAATCTTTTACTTTATCTTACACCATGCAGGTGTTAAACGAAAATGACGTATCAGGTTCTCGGAAGAGTTCACAGTTCACCCACCTGTACATGTTCTCTTTATATATTAATCATGGTGTGCTTCTATCCAACTTTAAAAAAGAACGAAAAATAAACAAAAGATTACACATTTACAACAACAGTAAACACTTATTACAGGTGATAATGGATGCATAAGGGGCATTAATATAAATCATTAGATGGCAATAAGAAAAGAGTGACCAAGTATTCAAAGAGAAAACAAGATAAAAATCTAATAGCAGCGTGATACATACGCCACAAATACAAACATCTGCTATTATGATGATATACTAAATAAAACAGACCTAATAAGGAAACATGAATAATAAGTTCGCATATTAAACATAAAGAGAACAAACCTGAATAATCCCAGAATCATCCCTTAAAGTCAAGAATGCAAGTTTACCAAATTGTCGGCGAGCAACAACTCTTCCAGAAATTGACACAAAAACTTCTTTGCACTCTTCACCATTTCCTAAGTAAGAGTACAGGTCCTGGATATGCTGAGTAGTATGGCTTCTGTCCCATTTATATGCATATGGTTCATGACCCTTGCTCCTCAATTCTTCCACCTGGAGAAGCAGAGAACAATAATCAGCCAGGAAAGAGCAAGAAGCTAGTTAACCAGCTTCAAAGCGTCGAACTTAAATAAACCTTTGGAACCAAAATCTCGAAACTCCCAGATTTCCACAACTTCTCAACTGCCTGATGTATTTCTGGCAATCACAGTGATGTTGACAGCATACGCTGTCATATCTGGAGAAGTTTCTTAATGAGGTGAGGGTTTAGTGATTGGCCATCCTCTTATGAAGACGCATAGAGCTCTTGTAAAGTTCAGATACATTTCCACAAAACGGCATGCTTAGCATATATAATTCTTGTATTTCGCTTTGACATTCACTTTTTATTGAACATTAGACGAAGAAAAACACTTTCCAAGGAATAACCAATCGAAAATCTGAAAGTTCGTTAACATGAGACCACCTTGTAATAGCATATCTTTAAAAGAAAAAGAACTGGAAACAGAGATCTTATCTCAGTCAGTCATTATCCCACAAACCGCTTCAACATACTGAATTTCACTATGTTCCAGACTGTAAATCAATTATATGACACGGAAAGTGTAGAAATAGCTGCTCACAATGAACTTTGAGAAAGAGAATTACGGTTACTTCTCATCTGCATTGTCAATTAATCAAACACAGAAACTCGATGAAAGTTCGCGAAAGAAACAGTCCCAAAGCAGGGGTTGGGGGGAGGGTGTTTGGTGTTGCAGCAACGAACACATAGCTCTCAAGACTGAATAGGAGCAGAAGTGAGAGGCAGTGGGGTGACCTTCTTGAGACGAATGGCACGAATTGAGTCCCTATCCGAGGTAGAGGCGCTCTTCCCGCGGCGCCGATCGGGGGCACCGGAGGCAGCGGGAGCAGCAGAGGCCGGCGCGGCGACGTTGGATGAGCAGCACCTGATCCTGGCGTCTCTGCTTGTCCTGGCTGTCCTGAGCGCAGCAACCCCGGTCGAAGCAGACCAGGACGGAGCGGAATGGAACATCAACAGCCTGAAAGGCCCCGACGTGGCCCTCCATAGCCGTACAGCGTCCATCTCCTACCCCTTCTCCACTACCACAGTGCAGAGTGATCGACAGGCCCTCCGGGAAGAAGGGTTTAAAGCGGTTAGCCGAAACGGCGACCTTATCCTTCCTCTCGGGCTATCACGGCCCAACTTTTGGGTCCACTAGGTTCGCTCGTGGGCTTTCAGGCTCCTCTACCCACTGGCGGGACTTTTGGGCTATCACTGGGACCACTGAGCCCCGTTAAGACGGGACTTGAGCCCGACTTACCCGTTGACTAAAGTTATTCGTTTGTAAGAAAGTCAGTACCTATTAATTGCGTCATAATAGAGTATGATAAAATAATTTCTGCCCCCCTGACACAAGGGCGTTAGATGCCGACGCAAGTGGGAGGAGACCTTGCGTACGAGCAAAGCGTCCTCTCTCTCCCCCTCTCCCTCTTAAAGTTATCACATTAGAAGCTGGGCTACTCGTCCCATATGCATGGAGACACAGAGAGAGAGAGATGAGGGTGCGTGGCGTGTTCATCATCAGACACGTGGAAGGAGCTTAGAGAACCCCCCCGAAAAGCTTGTCCGTGGGGGGAGAGGCAGGCGCCCCGATCGGGGGCCACGTGGAGGTTTAATCAGCGTCGATCTCAATCAGGTACGTGAGGATGGAACCAAGGCCCTTGCGCCCACGCTAAGGGCGTGGCGTGTTGAGGAGAGAGACGGGGACAGGACGGAAACCGAAATCCGTTCTCGAGTTTCGGCTGCCATGCGTTCTCCGGGGTTCTCGTCACCGCCCAACTCATTCCCTCGGGAGTGAGAAGGGAGACGGAGGGAGCTTTTCTCACAGGAAAGCCGCTCTAAAGTGACCAAGACAAACAGCAGGAGCACCAGTGTCCGCTATTAAAGGTACCGCATCTCGTTCCTTCCCCAGCCTCCTCCCCTCCGACCCCTCAATCCTCGCCACTGCCTCTTCCGCTCTTCCTCTTTCCTGACACTCGCGGCTCGCGCCGTGACCTTTTATGTGCTTCTTCGTTGATACTGATCTTCTTGGTCTTGCCGTTTGATCTGGTTGGAGATCCGTGTTACTGGTTTGTATTCGTCTTCTTGGATGATACTTCTGGAAGCCAACTGGAGAAAAGAGAGGTCCGTGTCCCTCTTGTATCCGAGCGCCAAGGGGGGTTCCCTCATTTTTTTACCGTATAAGCGTTCACGCTCGGGCTTTTCCTGATGTTTTAACGTTGTAAATAATCAGATCCTGCTTCTGTTTCCTTCTTGCGAAATGTTTCTACCCTGTGAGGATGCTACGTGACAATTTGCTTGGAATCTGTCACAGCTGGTGTACGATACACTATCTTACATAGTGATGTTGTTTCCTTGGAAACTGTGGAAAGGAAGGTTTGGCGTTACGGTGTAACATTTCGTAGTTAATTCACCAGGAATTTTTATTTATTTTTTTTGCGTAGAGGGGAGCTTGAAGCGTGAAATGCTGGTTCAATATCTCAAGGATCATCTGCCATTGGAGTACCCTTGGAATTTCAATTCCTTCTGCGCAGTTCTGCTGGGTAATTGTGCCAGATTCTTTGAGCCATATTGATTTTTCTTTATAACGTATAAAAGTTAGACAAAAATGGAAATTAATGGCAATTAAATTGGATCTGTTTCGGATCTGTTTTTGAGAGCATTGAGTTGATGCCAACGATTAGTTGTTACCTGAATGTATCCTATTACTATTTTTTCAATTTTTTTTCTCGGTGCTATATAGAAGTTCAGCTGAAGGGCCTTAAATACCATCTTATAATATGTTTTTTTTATCTCTATTTTCAGGATGACACAATATGCGGAAATACACTTCTTTTTATTTTGAATGGTCATCACTGGGAAACTACATGGTGAATATGTATTTCTGTTTTTCTGGACATTTATAATCGTTGAATTTTTTTAATCCTGATAATGAATTTCGGCCTCGCTTTTTCAGCTCTTTTGACACCAAGACACTAGTTCGAAATGGCTAGCCGACAGATGGAATTTCACTACATTAACACTGGGTTCCCCTATACAGTAACTGAGAGTTTTATGGACTTATTTGAGGGGCTCACTTATGCACAGGCAGATGCCACTCTTTCAGGAACTTTGCATGACCAGGTAAATCTGAAAATTTGAACCACTTGTAATTTTCAGATAATATGATAATTTTCTATTTAAGCATTTAATTTTAAAGATGTGATGTCTGTAGCTACAGTAACTTATCTGCTCCTTTGTTAAGGATTATTTATTTAATAGAAAAAATCATTTTATTTAATTATCCTTGAAAGGGAAGTCGGGTATGTTGTGTTACTTGATGTCGAAATTTATTTCCGTGATTATTTTCCACTCAATGTAACCATTCACATGCGTTGTGAAACTCATGCGCCTGTCTTCTTCTTCGACTAAATGACTCTGAAGATAGTTGCTATTCTTTTCCATGTATTCATGCTTTTTTGACTGAAGAAAAGAGAAACTTTTTCATATATGCCATTTTTGTCATTTTTATATGATATACTTTGTTACACATGTATGTGCAGGGGAATCCATATTGGCCAATGATCCACACACATTCGTACAAGTACGGCTTTTCTGGTTCAGCAAGTAATTCCAATCATAGCCTGAGTCACATGTATGACATGAATGATCTTGCACTGAGATTCGATGGAGGTGGACGACTCTGGGACAGTTCTTCGGTATCAAATATTGAAGAATCTCCTAATCTGGTTTCACATGGCGGCATGATTGGTGCTGAATCAGGTGCTAGCACTGGCACTGAGGACTGTAAGTCTGATTCATGTTTCATTTCGTTGAGTAGGTGACAAATTATGAATATTGGATGTTGTTCTCCTCATCTGGTACTATTATCAAATAGTTATTTCCCTAATACTTGGTTGAGTGGACACTAAAAGGATATGCATTGGATGTTGGTCTGAAAATTGGATATCTTATCAAGAACTTTAACATCTTTCTTAGCCTAGTTAGTCAAATTGAATGAATTCCATTATTGATGAGATGATCCACAAACTGTACGAGAGGGAATTCCTTTATAATCATAAAACATGTGCTGGTAATATAACAAATGGAAATGAATTTTCTTTGCATGATTTCCAAAAGAGTTGGACTCAGCTTGCGAGCTATAGTAAAGCCTCACATTTTTTTTTGGTTGAATATGTTATGTAAAGAATTGAAGGATAGAATAGAATGTGGTGAGGCTCACAATATTTTGGTCTGTTCACTCCTTTGGATTTCACTATGAGGCACACTGTATTCACACAATCAAACATTTTTTTATGGATTTATCAAACCGCATTTATGTCTAGTATCAACCTCTTATGCAGACCTTAGTTTATTTTTGGTAGTTTCTATATAATTACAGATGAGTTGAAGTAAAGTTCTTTATTTACGTGTTTTATAGAGAACTCTTCTCATCTTTAAAATTTATCTCATGCCTGCTTTTTAAAACAAGTTCAGTCTGGAAATTTTCTTTGTCGCATAGTTCCCAATGAAGACTGTTAAGTTTTTATAAATCCGTTGTAATACTTGATTTTCAACTTTGCAGGCATTCGGACTCACCACAATGGCACCAATCCTCATGTAAGAGCCGATCTTTATTTCTGTTGTCATGAAAAAAAAATTACTTTGTTGAATATGCCCATTCCACAGTCTGAGATTAATTCCATTACTCTATTTCGGTGTTGAGATTTTTAAGCGTCATAAGTAAGCAGATCTAATTGTTATTATTTAAGTCCTCAGCAGTTGATGGATCAGGTTGTCGGAAATTGTTTGGGGTTTGGATACTAAATTAGCAGGATTGATGTAATAAAAGTTTATGGTGATGATGATCATTGTTCTGCTACATCGCTTCTATTGACTATGCAGTACATGTGATTTCTTCACGTAATTATGACGACTAATAGCTGCCTACCTATCATACCTATTCACCACCTGACAACTATTTTATTTGTTTATTTGAAGGCTTTCTACTTGTCTCATTTTTTAGATCACCCACTGCAATTTCTTACTTCTGGCGAACATGGCCTCTTCACTATTTTTTGCTATCATATCCTCTTACTATAGCCAAGCATATGCTTTTTTGCAAGTCTCTTCCTTTTTTAAAAAAACTACGGTCCAGACAACATTTGCATGAGAGAATCTGAGCAACATATTTGATTCGTGTCTAGCAGGTCATCTGGCAGGACAACATCGATCCAGACAATATGACGTATGAGGTTTGTGACACTACCTTGTGTCATATTCAAAGAATGATTTTTGGTTAATCACACAGTTATCCCTTTTTCTCGGTTCTTACTTTTAAAGTGCGAGGTAACACTATTAAGAAAGGATCATTGGACCTGTATGTAAGATACACTTGGTGGGAGCAGTTATGGTAAAAACAACTAATAATGGTCAAAAATCAGACAATCATTACACAGAAATAAGTGAATTAATTTTAAAAATAGTAGTTAATTTTTTCTTGAAAATATTATTCGTTAAACATTAAGTATATATTTTACACGTTTTATAAATATTTTAAAAAAATAATGTCATAAAATCAGAAAATAATTCAACATAGTATTAAATTAAAACTTTAAATACTTATATAATTTTTTCTCCTGTGAATATTATTTGAAGCGGAATAGGGGGTTTTATGAGTAGGGATGGTTGGTCATTTTAAAAGTCAAATTTGGTAAACTCTAATGGCAGTTTAGATGGCACGTCCTTCTCAATTCGATTAAATTCATATTTGAGCATGAAACCATTTGGAATGATCCTTATGTTAAATGGATCTGTAATGAATAAGTCTATACCATTGAGTTACGTAGATGAGCATGATATTGATATTCACCCTTTAGAAACTGTGATTCTATTTCCAGTTTTCAGATATCAGAAGCAGAGACTCAAATTCGTTCATATGTTATCTTATTTCAGCATGGTCTTAAGTGAGGGTTTCAACAGGCTAAACTGGACTTGGGCTTTGCAAATGAGCTTGTGTGGCATTTACAACGCCTGAACACCTATAATGGGCATACAAGTCGAACACCTAGAAAGCTTTCCCCCCAGCACTATGGTTCTTATGCACCTGTGTTTTAGAGGAAGATTTGTTGCCACCTAGGAGTTTGCAGGACAAACAATGGGGCTAAGGGCTTCTGTGAATCTATGCCGAATCCAATGGAAGCCGGAACCTAACGAGGTGGACTGGACCGGTATCAAGGCTTATGGGACCCACCCACTTACGACACGAGTCTTAATTTCCCTTTAGTGTTCCATGAGAGGGGTTAATCGAAGCTATCATCTTGCTTTGCGATGGCATAGCATCTAGATAGAAAACCAGTAAAGACAATGATTATCTGCAGCACGATCTGCAGAGTGGATTTGCGGTGGGATACATTATTATGTGTAGAGCATCTGGTGAATGATCTCAAGTAACTCTAGATTGATTGAATCTTCAAGGGTGCGAGGACAACTCATGTCCTTTTTCCCCTCTACTTAGCGTGTACTTTTGTGTATTATTTCGTTTATTGAAATAGAACAGGTGATGAGTTTAAATATCTTAACTGTGTATGTCTGCAATCCCACCCGTGGCTTATTCAAAGGACCGTACCAACAACAATTTATCTCCATGGATCATGGCGATGCTTCCATATGCGTGTGAAAAATATTTTTTTTCTAGGCCTCTACTGTCTTCATCGGTAGATGTGTTTTGTCGAGCTTAAAAGTTCATCCACGATTTTTACTGAATCTACAGTGTCTATTTTTTCCATAGGAATTGCTTGATTTAGGCGAGGCTGTTGGAACTCAAAGCCGTGGTCTTCCACTAGAACTTATTATGTCGCTCCCGGTCTCAAAGTACAAGTGTAGCCTCTTTTCCAGAAGAAAGGCTCGGGGTGAGAGGTAAACCTCCTGGCCATTGCCTTTGTTATTCATCGTGGAAAGGTTGCCGCATGAGATACTATGCCGCTGTTTCCCCATTCATTGGTACTTGGCAACTTTATTAGATTTTTTTTCCCCTGTGCAAAGTTTGATGTTAACTTCTTTTATAGATCTTGACTACATATTTTGCAGAAAAAAGATTGTTATCTTAATCTGATATGATCGAAACTCGGTTTCGTATTTACTTTAATCGGTGAACCTGTACAGAGAAGGTCACGAGGTCCCCTTTTAGCCTGGTAACATCATTAATGTCGGGTTTTCTAATCCCACTGCTGAACCTTTTCACCGGCCTCACTAGGAATGATGAGGAAGATCGAAGTTTGGAGACTGACTCAATGTCTTTCCTTTCTAAGCCGGACCCTGTCATAATTCTCAGCGTTTCTACCTGTTCTTTACTAAAAGTGGAAAATAGGGTTATACCACCCGGACTGTCTTGTCTCATGGCTCATTGGTGACAATATTTTTACGCGGCACAGGTGTGTGATCTGCCAGATGGACTACAAAAGAGGTGACAAGCAGATGACTCTCCCATGCAAGCACGTCTACCATGTGGGCTGCGTCTCTAGATGGCTTGGCATTAACAAGGTTAGTGCTCGTCTGGACATCGATACCTGTAATATAGAAATGGGCGCGGATATCTCAGTAATCTCAAGTGCCTGTTGATGTCTTTGTATCAGGCCTGCCCAGTCTGCTTTGCAGAGGTATTTGTCGAGAAGCCCAGGGGCACGTGAATTCGGGTGAGAGAATCTCGTCCCAGATCTTCCATTGTCGTTTCTCTGCCTTTCCTGCTTGAGGTTTCACCTAATATGCCAGGATGTCACGTGTCCTCTTTGCTTGATAAATTTTAATTTGCTCGCCTGCCCCTCCCCTATGGCCCCGCCTCTCCGCCTCCTGCACGTGCATCTCTCTGTTGGAAATCGGAATCTGTTCTTGTTCGGCGGTGTGTCAGGACTTATTTCGTTGGCTTTCGGTTGTTGTCGAAGAGAAGCACCCGCTTGTCCGTCCTGTTCCTTGATTCTTGCTTTCTCTTATTCGCCCAGTGTTTGCGATTTCATTAACTCTTGGCGACCGTGAGTGGAGGGAGTATCGAAGTGGAAACAAGAGGAGCCCTGAGAAGAAGGCCTATGGCCTGAGTATGCTCATGAGGCATGACTTTTTCTTTTTTTTTTTCTGCATGCATGCTACAATGATCAAGATGGCGTCTCTCCCCTTAGTTAGAGAGAGAGAGAGAGAGAGAGAGAGGGAGGGAGAGAGAGAGAGGTAATCCTGATCCCCATCCTTGGGACGTTTCCCGTGGAAAATAAACTTGTCAGAAAGAGGAGAAGAGTTGGGCCATGGGAAAGCAATAAAAATTGAGCTCACGCCGGAAAGAGCTTCGATAAGATCTAATCCCGGAAGCCCAAAATCTGTTTCAATATCTCTACATGTCGGACGTCTCTCTCTTTCTCTCTCTCTCTCTCGCCGCCCTTTCATTCATGCGTGCGTATCCACATGATCGTTCACAAATAACGTCCAAACTATACTCTATGATATTATCATACACGTATGTTTCGAATGTCAAAACTACATACAGCTCAGCGGTGGCTCGACTCGTCTGGCTATGCTTCATTCAACCAGACTTCTCTGCATGGCACGTACCATGGTTTCACCTTTGAAGTCCTGTTCTGGAATTAGGTAGCCAGTACTTAGTTGACTCTCCCACCGTGTCCCACGGCGAGAATGGCTCTCTCTGCCGAGCGGGCTCACTAAGAGGAGCACTTCCACTGTCCGTTTTGCTTGTCCTCGACGGGGACTTTCCTTCGCTCCGATGGTGAATGAGATCCCCTTCTAGTCTCGATGGTGGCATCGTTTATAATTATAATAGGGATTATGTTCCAATCGTAACTAAGTGATGTAGAGTTATCTTAATCAACTGAAATCCCTTCTGTTCTAAGATTAACCGACTGTCTTTACGTAGATGATTAAGTAAAAACGCAGTAGGAACTAGAATGAACAGTGCAGCCTAGTTCGGTTCAGTCACTCTCAAGATTGTCTCCATCTTTAAGGGAGAGCTCATGCCACACAGGTATATCAGCAGCTACACCTACTAGAGGGAAATTCAAGCTGGGTTCCTCTCAGTTAAGTGCTAGAGAGGACTGATGATATACTCTCAAGACAACACAGGCATCAAAATAACCCGACACCCTGCAAAACAGCATAAATTAAAGGTCACACCACATAGGAAAGCAAACAAGTACTTTTTAAGCCATCTCCCTGAGAAGCTTCGAGACTGTCCATCTCAAATTTGGTCCCTCTACAAGAGCTACCCTCGTAGATGCTATCTCAGTTGTGTCTCTCTCCCTCTCATTCCTTGACACCTCCTGTCTCTTCACTCGCTCTTGTCCTCCCTTGGACCCCTCTCCTTTATCTCTCTTCCTTCTTCCTTACTATCAAGTTATCATCTTTTGTAGCATACTTATCAAGGGTGGTTATCATAAGTGAGTAATATCATCTCGTCCCATCTCTCTCTCTCTCTCTCTAGCTCTCCTTCCCCCTTCCGCTCATGGCACAAGTGGGCTCTAAGTCAAACAATGAGAAGATAGAGTTCCTCAAAAAAGAGCTTGAAGACATCCGCCATGATATTTTGGGTCTCGAATATGATACTATCACACTACAAGCTGATGTCAAAGAAATCCAACGCAAAAAGATGGCAATAAAACAATAGTTCAAATATATTATTCATTCTCCTAGAAATTTATGTCGACAGAATAATCTCACAGACCCTTGGCACAATGATCACCTAGATGACTGGGCACTAGGCAAACCAAGTCATGGCCATCCACTCTCCCTCCAATAGGACCTTGAGAACCCAAATCTCAAAGTATGGCTACACTCTCATCCTAACAGATGACATCCCTCTACAAACAACCGCTAATATCCACATACAAAATTGTGGCATGGAGGATGTAGGCTCAACATGTCAATATTAACTATTAGGATCCAAAACGTATGATCCTTTAAGTAGAGCTATTCTTCTAAATGCATTGAGTATCAACAAAAAATAAGTTATCTATAGTATGCATCAGCCTAGAAGGAAGACCCTCTTGTGGTTTAAATGGAGCAATTCATGCAATCCATTTCAAAGTTAGGATGATATATGTTAAGAACTCTTGAAGCATTTCAATTCAAATCAAACAAGATCACTTTGCCAACAATTCCTTAAAATCAAGCAACATGATTCCATCACAAAATACCATGAGGATTTTAAACTCACTATTACAATCTTAGGTTACTTATCATAACACATCTTCGAACACATTCCTCAAGGGATTATAAAAGAAAATTCAGGTAGAAGCCTCACTCCTAGAACTAAGAGGACTTAAAGCAATGATGAGAATGACCCAAAAAGTCAACATCAAATTCAATGTCCTCAAGGGATTCAACCACTCTAGAAGATCTTACAACACAAACTTCTCCAATAATACTCTCCTAGTTATAATATTTGTTGATGAAAGTCCTCAAAGCTGCTTCCCCTCGGTCTAGTGATAGCATGAGCAACACTATTATTATTGAAGGACCCACCAACTTCCAAAATAACAGGCTCCATCTTATCCTCACAAAAATTCAAGTGTAGCAAGCCAAAGGTATATATTTTTCATGCAACAAGAAATACTTGTTGAGACATTACTACAAGAGAGAATTACAAACATCAATAATCCATGAAGATGTATCATCAAATGTCTAAGTTGAAGAAGTCAAGTCCAAAGAAGAAGACTTCACTCATCTAAAAATATTCATCAACTCTCTAGTTGAAGGCTCTCCCAATTGAGCCCTTAAATTTTAAAGAAAATATCAATGAGAGGCACATCACAAACCTTGTTGACACTAAGGTTTTACCCAATGTTACATCATAGAAATCCATCCACAAAATCTAAATAACTCTTACAACCATTTCGTACTTTCAAGTTATTACAAGAACTAGTGAAAAGGTGCAAGAATTAAAAGTTTGCTACATAATCCTGTTATAAATGCAGCCCCTTATGGTGCATGAAGACTTCTCAATTCTTCCATTGGGAACCATCAACTTATTACACAAATTAAAATAGCTAAGTACTCTAAAGAAAATCAAACTCATTTTTGACAAATGGACATTTTCTCCATGTCTAGAACTAGGTGAATCACCTTATCTACAAAAGCACTTCAACATTGCACAAATATTTCACTCAAAACCTTATCTAAAGTTTACAAGTACAAAATAATAATTATTGGGATGTTTCATCTAGCATAAAAGATCAATAGTCAACTAGAAGAAATCATCTTCAATGACCACATGTATTCAAACTCAATGTCGGTTGCCCCCAATCAAAAAAGCAGATCATGTCATACCTTTAGAAACTAGTATTAGACTTATCAACATTTATCATCTCCACTACCCATATTTCTAGAAAGAAGAGATTGAGAAGTTAGCTTGGGAGATACTCACGTTAAAAATTATTTAACACTCAAATAGTTCTTGCTCCAGCCAAGCTATACTCATATAAAAGAAATATGGTAGGTGGCACTTTGGATTATTAAATGCGTTAGCAACCATCTAAGTCTCTAAGAAGTCTTCATTATCATAAGTTAATAATGAATAAATAATATAGTTTTAGCCTTAACTCATGATAAATAGACTTATATTTGTGTTAAATTTTGAAAAGTGATTTTTAGTTGATTAATGTGATTTTTTGGCTAATTATATGATTTTATGTGAATTTATATGATTTTTATAATCTTGTTTTTGAGATAAATGAAAAAGAAGAAAATAAAATAAAATAAATAGAAAAAGGGGGGGACCTGCCGGCTAGTCGAGCCCCCAAGTGAGTCGAAAGTACAGTCAGGGAAGAGCCGCGAGTAGAGGCTCAAGCGGGTATGGACCAATAAGAACACATGCACATCACTCTTCTTTCACGTTACCAATGGCCAGCCAATTGTGGGGCAAGGAGTGATCGTACATGTAGAAGAAAGAGACTCATTTACTTAGAAATGTGATATTACTATATATTCGCCCAAAACTTTGACGTACAACCGATGTGAGACTAAACCTGCATCACACCTTCTCTTAGAAAGACTTCGAAGATTTTAATACCTACACTATCCCTTATTTATAATAAAGATATATCATAATGACGCCACTTTATATGGGTATTAGAGTACTTATTTTAGTCTCTCTCTTGCAAGCGAGTAATTAGTGTGAGTTTGAATTCTCCTAAAGCTAAAATTCTTATTTTTATTTGATTAAATCGTGACTTTCCTACAAATCGTTGGTGAAAGATTAAACCATCAAAATCACTACATCAGTGACGAAAACCTCGTCAACACAATTCTCAAAGTATTATTACTAAAATTATTAAATGATTCATGATAAAAGGATCACAAATCCATCAAGTAAATTATCTCTGATTGATCGACAAATAAGCCGTCATTGGGAAAAAGACGATCCGTCGAAAGACAAGTCGTCACCTCCTGAGAGCGTACCAAATGCAATGAAGAGCCTCCTCTTACTACGCAAACTTGAGGATAAAGCTCTCTAACACGTACCCTACCTTAATTCAGCTCCTCTCTATCAAGTGACAATCATTGGAGAGCTGCAAAGTCGATGTTTTTCTATTCTGTCGGGTGACAATCGTTGGAGATAATTCGACGACCCATTCATTGATCTCTAAACTTTGCAAGAAGATTTAAAAATTATCCACATCATCCCTATCCAAGGAGAGCCTTCAAGGCCATGGACACTGCACGACAATTCTCACAAATGCTCAAAATTCCGGTGCATCACCGAAGCATCGTTGTCACGACGCCGAAACTCTATTTTTCTACTTTCAACTTAATTTTTGCTTCATTTAGTAATAATTTGTATCATTTAAATTTACTAAATTATTCTTTATTCTATTATGATTCTTCAGACTTTTACAAATCTTAATTTGATCAATAAATCATCTATAATCGCTTACGTAAAAATCACCGGGTGGAACTCTATTTTTATCTAGTTTGGGTTCGTTAGGCACTGACATCATCATGACGCTACACCCTTATTTTCCTTTTTCATGAATTTTAAATATATTTTATTTCTATTTTTTAGTAAAAAATCCATAAAAAATTGTATTCTTTGAGAAATATTCTAAAACATTATCCGATACTACATTACATCCCTATAATCAACTTGGAAAATTCTCACTATGTTTGAAACTTTTATTGAATTATAATTGATATATTTGTTCAGAAATACTTTTAAATATCCAAAAATTAGTATTTTCTAGTTTTATAAATTTTCAAATTTACGTGATTTATTATACAACGACTAAGTCACATCAGTCCTCATTAACTATTTCTTCAAATATTAGCCCTAATTGTTTTTTACAACATTCTTATCTACAGTACAAATCCGAAGGTTTGTGAATAAAATCTAGCTACAGTCTTCAATAGCCTCTTAGCTTATCATCTTCACACCAACCCTAAGAACTATGTCTTTGAACAATCAAAATTAGCTTACTTGGGCCATTGGATGATTGCTGTGGAAAATCAATTGATCAAGACAAAATAGAGGTGATGCTACACTAGTCATCTTCAACCAACCTTCGAGAATTCATTAATTGATCTACAATCCAAGCATAGAACTATTATGATTGGAGTTTATTAATACAATTGTTTTCACACAAGAAAATTTCATCTTGAACTTTTATTCTCAAAGGTCATTCAAGAACTATCTCTTTGTCACTAACAATGGGCCAATTATTCCCTCTACCAAGGTTATTGTTCCATAGAGGATGAATGATAATATTGTTAATCTCCACATTACTTCTTAGGATTTTTAATGAGTTTCATAATTTGACCACCAAAAGTCATTCCAACTTCTTATCAGTTTACAAGTTAATCAATTAATATATTCACTAGACTAGAATGAAGACTATTATTAAATGATACATTGAGGTCTCCCCCATGTGCCAATAAAATGAAACACAATCCCTATCTCCAATTAAAGTGATATAGCTCTTAACCATTCTAGAGAGAATTTAGGAAGATATTTTAATAGATTTCATTAGATGTCTTCTAAAATTTGATGACTTTAACTCCATATTTTTGGTTGTTAGCAAGTTAAACAAATATGCTCATTTTCAGCCTTAAAACATCATTTTATAACACTAATGATCAACAAGATCTTTGTTTGCAACATAGTACATATATATGAGATTTACGCATCAATTATCATTTGCCATGGTCGAATCTTTATAAGCAATTTCTATTGATATATTTTTAAACTATAAAGGACTGTTGTGACAAACAAGCTATAATCACCCATAGACCAATGAACAAACCAAAGTCATCAACATAACTTAAAAAGTTACCTTTGTTACTTTTTAGGAGATTGGCCTTGATAATGGTTCAAATTACTTTTCTAGGCAAAGTTATGGTTCAACATGACCTTTAACTTGTCTATAGGAATGAATCATTTCAAAATTGTGTATGATAGGGAGCCCTTGACCCTCATACAATATAGTTCACAGTCTACAACAATAGATGAGGTGGGATGTCTATTAGATTTTAGCCTAAACTAAGATTAAGAAGGAGGGGTTGAATTGACCAATTATTATATCTCTTTTCATGGAACCTACTTGATTATATTTAATTTCTTTTCTATTTTTTGATTCGTAGGTCTTCCTTAACTTAGAGATTTTTATAGTGGTTTGGTTCGTTATCTACATCCACTCTCCAAGAACAACCTTATTTTTGGGTTCCACTACTTTTAGTCATTAAACCACACTACTAAGTAATAGGCTCAACTCTCATAGAATTTCACCTCAAAATTCTATTCTAGATGATAGAATTCAAGTATTTTTTAATTGAATAAGATGGTGTAAATTGACTTGTAAATATTGTCATATTCATGTTTGAATGATGGTTATTGATTGAAGGCTCTTTAGGCTTCTAATAGATAAAAAAAGGTCATTCAATGCTCTTGTAGTCCTCCACATATTAATAACTTTATGTAGTTTTAATTGACAATACAAACTTTCCATCTCTTGCTTGAATTTCTTGTAATCAATAATTAATGCAAAACTTGGAGGTGGTTTAGATAAAAAGGATAATTTTTGTGTCTTAATGTGGTCATTAAAAGATAGTGATATTTATAGACAAATCTCATATGAAAATTTCTCATATTTTTGTGATTTTCTAACAAGGTTTTCTCTAAAATAAGAATAACTGAAATAATTGAGAGATAAATATGATATATCCTTAAATCAATTTAGATATCTTTTGGAGAAACAAATACTTGGTTTATTTATTATTCAACATTCTTATCTAAATCGTATCAATTCATATTTGATTGATTAAAGATTCAAAATTGTAAAGTTAGAATCATAAGGATCCGATATTATTAAAATAAGATTAACAATATATATCCTAGTAGGACGATGATTTAGCAATCAAATATTATTTATATCATCTCAAATAAAACCCGATGATCAAGTTAACATCTTGAATCATGATTTCAATATTTATAATCATAATTTTAGTGATTCAAGATCTCTAAAATAATTTTATAAGATATATTCTTTAATATCTAGAAATCATACACCACTAGGTAATCAATCTAAATTCAGTCAATTAAAATGATATAAAAATCACTTGAAAATAATGATCTAATGTCATGAATGCATAATATAGATCAAGTTTTCATACCCATATTACTTTCTCACTATGATGTATTTTGTGAATATTGACATCTTCCACAACAATATGCAATATGATACTTTCATAGGATGAGATTAATCATATATATAAATTTAGTTTTACTGATCAATAGTATATTCAATGATTTCTCATATAAGCTATTATTTTTATTATTATGAATTATACTCGAGTATTTTCATATCATGTGTATTATGAACTAGGCATAATTCAATGTTCTAAAGCTTATTTTTCATCATCAAAACATCACCTTAGCTATGCCCAAGCTCGAATGAAGACCTTCACAAATAGTAAGCATTGTGAGTTAGAATTCACCTTTAGTCATACCAAGAAAAGTCTTTTGCTCAAACGTCTTATGAAAAGCTCTCTCAATATTATTATAGACCATTTGTACTTCAACTAATTAGATTAATAGCATATTGATGTTACTCTAGTCATTGTTTTAAGAATTAATAATTTTAAAATTTATTAAAACCAAATCTCAGATAATTATATTATTACTTATTTATAATACATAGTGGATTAGATCAATCCACAAGGAAAACTTAATATTATGCGATGCACGAATATTTCTATTAAATGTTTAAGTGAGGATAAAGACAAAAAAGGACTAAAAAAGAAAATGAGACTTAAAAACTCTTCTAGATCTTTTGCAAACTCAAAATCAGATAGACAAAAGAAAAAATAGTAAAACATTATTATAAATTTGAAAAGAACGACAAAGGTGAAAACACCTCCCCCAAAGCTAGGCCGTTAATAGAGTACTAAACTTGTAATTGAGAGAGAATCTTAGATCATATTGATAACCATAAAAAATACACAATCAGTATGTTGAAATCCAATAAGTACTAGAAATCTCATAAAGTCCATTGCTACTATTACTGTTGTCGAGAATTTATTATTGTCACTATCACTACTACCGTCGTGCTCATCTCCTCCTTTGCCTCTCATGTAGAACGAGAGTTCACAACCACTACTATTGTCACCACTATTGTTGTTGTCGCCATCATGAGTGACGTTGTTGCTATCATCATCATGGATGTCACCGTTGTGATTACTCATTCCTCCATTCATCACCCTTGTCCCTCTTCTTTCTACAAGCCCTAATTTCTACCAATACATGCATCAAAATAGTTATACAACCTACAAGACAATATAAATTGAAGGGCACACCATAGAGAAAATAGGTAGGTATTTTGAAACCATGTCCCCGAGGAGAAGTCACGAGATTAACCTTCTCTTAGTCTCTCTATGAGATCTCATCTCACAAACATTATCTTAGTCATATCTCTCTCCCTCTCACTTGTCAATACCTCCCTCTTCTTCACTCTCTCTTGTCTTCCATCAAACCCTTCTCCATTATCTCTCTTACTTCATCCTCTTTATCAAGTTATCATATGTTATAACATCCTCATCAAGGGTTATCATAAGTAATATTATCTTGTCCCATATCTCCCTCTCTCTTTCTCTCCTTGTCCTTTCCACTCACAAAAAAAGTGGCTTCCATCAAGGTCCTCCTTGGGAAACATCCTTGTGGGCTCTAACTTTATCACACAAAAGTCTCTATATGTATAGAGAGGTCACAAGGATGATGTTCTTGCTGTTCATAGTAACCTTTGAGAGCACCCAATGATGATTTGATAAGAATGATGGTATGTTGAGTTCTGAGAGGACACATTTGAAGAGAACAAATGGACAGCTGATTTTTAATATCAAGATATGTTTCTCAGATTAGGCTTGAACAGCTTAATATAACATTGGGGGTGTAAGAAGGTCTCAAATTCCTCAGGAGTTGGAGCATCATTAGATTGAGAAATTCTTATCTATCCAATTATCATCATCTTTTTTGTAGATCCAATTAAACATATCAGCAGCCAACTTTAAGGTGAGAGTTCTATTGAAGGCATGAACCCAACTAATGTAGCTTTGAATGCATGATGATGTCTCATCACATCCAAAACCACAAATGCAAATAAAAGATGACAGCCCACTCAATCATATCACCAAGAAATTTTTTTACTAATATTGGGATGATCCATTGCATTGACTTGTGAAGTGTTAACATGATAATCTATATTTCCATAATAGCCATTCAAAAGATAATATATTTATATATCCTCATTTGAGTAAACAACATATTTAGGAAATATATTGTAGACTAAAAGATGAAAAAAAATCAACCTAAATTCCTAGACCAATTGAGTTAGAAGCAAAGGTAGGTGGGATTATAATTATCTTCTCAACCTGCAAACAACTTGCATGCCATTTTCTTATCCTTATTCACTATCACCATCGAGAGACAATCCCATATAGTTGCTTTGTCCATAACTTCTCTCATCTCCCAAGATAAACGATGGATTTTGGAGAGAATGGGAAGAGAAGAATGGAGGAAGAAGAGGGACTTCACATAGAAAAAAACCATTGATTACGAACCATCATGAATACACCGCAAGGAGAGACAAATAGAGAGAGAGAGAGAGAGAGAGAGAGAGAGATTATTTATATTCTATATAAATGTCCAATGTCGCCACCCCCCTTTGACCCACGAAAGACATAAATAAGTTGTCACCTTTTGGTCCAATAAAAAGAAAAGAAGAGCTTAATAAAGAGAAAAATATTAAATGATTCTCCTATTTTTTGTATTAACTACTAACACTCCCCCTTAATGTAAAAATGCCTAAAGCTAAGAGCTTCTCTAAATTTGATGAAATTGGTGTGACAACGCCTTTGTAAAACCATCTACAACTTGATCTAATGTTGATCAAAGAATTTGCAGCAACTAAATCTTGAATAAAATAGTGACAAATTTTAATATACTTTGTTCTTCTGTGAATATCAAATCTTTTGCCATTGATATAATTGAAAATTTGTCACAAGACATCACTATTGGTGTTGATTATGATAAATTGACATCTTTTAAGATCCTCCATATCTATATTGCTTATTTTGCAACCACTGATGTACTGATATATTTAGTGATGGTGATAACCTCGTATATTCTTATTTTTTTGAAGTTGACAAAATTGCACCTAAACTAAAGCTGAAGAAAAAACCACGTGATTTTTCTTACATCAATAAAGTCTGGCCAATTATCATCATAATAACTAAAAATAATAATTTTGAACCATGTTAATATAAAATTTCATAATTAATAGTCCCTTGAACATATTGAAATATATGATCTGTTCTTGTAAGATGATGAACTGATGGAGAATGCATGAATCTCAAAATCATGCTAACTGAAAATAATGTATCTAGTCTTTTATGAGTTAAATACATTAATCCACCAACCAAGCTTCTATAAAATATTCGTTTATTTTTACAATATAATTTGTCATCGATATTCATAGGAGTAGAGCAAGTCTTGTAATTAAATATATTAAATTTCTTAAGAAAATCATATGTATAGTTTTCTTATGATATAAATATATTAAATAATTTTGAATAATTTTAACTCCAAAAAAATAATGAAGTAATCTTAAATCAGTTATATCAAATTCAATCATCATAGAAGTATTAAATTCTGACATTTATGACCAAGATGATTTAGTATAGATAATATCATCAACATAAACACAAAATGAAAATATCTGATCCTTCAATCTTTAACATTAAGTGTTGACTCACTACTATTTTGATGACAATGATACTCATAAAGATATGAATCTAGTCTACTATACCATGTTCTATGTGCTTTTTTAAGACCATAAAGTGTCTTTTTCAATTTACAAATTTTATTCTCTTTCCCAATAATAATAAAATCTCAAGGTTATTCAACATAGATATCTTCATCATTCAAATAAATATTGAAAATTTATTTATTTAATATAAAATTAAAATATTTTATGCTTTATTTATACTGCCTAAGCCAAAATAATACATATTGCTTCAAATATTTGTAACCATAGAAAAAGTTTCAAAATAATTATACCTTGTTGTTGTGCATATCCCTTCACCAATAACCTTGTCATACATTACTTCACCTTATAGCTTTAGTCTTTTTTGGTAAATCTACCAACTCCTATATGTCATTCTTCTCAATGATTACAATTTCTTCTCTCATTCATTTTGGTCATATGCCTCCTCATAGCTTGTTGACTTTATAACCATAAGAGCATAAACACAAGATTCATAAATAACATTTGAATATCTCATTTTTCTTAGAGGATTTGATGAATCTAGACTTGAGTCATTGTGGGCATTAAAACAACTATAATTTCTTAGAGACTCTCTTCAAGTTGAGCTAGACGATGTAGGAGCTTCAGGCATTGAATCTTCACCATATTGCATAAATTCATATCCATATTTATTAGAATATATTTGAAAAATTAAATCTTTACTCTAATTGTAAAAATTATATTCATCAAATATAACATCATAACGAATCAATATTTCTTTGTTTCAGGATATATAAATAATTAACCTTATTTTCATCACTATAGCCATGAAAAATATAGTTCTCACTCTTTTTGTTTATTTTGTCACAATCACCATCATCATTTAATGCATTGAAACACAAAAAAAGATTGAAAATGACCAACATTCGGCTTCCAATAATATCATGCCCCATATAGGGTTATATTCATCATGATTGCCTTAGTAGAATAAATATTCAAAAGATAAACAACTATTATAACTACTTCAGCCCAAAAACTATTAGGAAGATGTTTCTCATAAAGCATGCTTTGAACCACCTCTAAATTTATTCTATTTTTCCTTTTAGTAATATCATTTTACCCCATAATTTTTCTAATTTTAAGTTACCTTCTAACATCATATTTTTATATAAAATAACTCAAATTCAAATATATGAATCAACTCCCTTTATCCATTTGAAAGGTTTTTATCACACATTCACTAATTTTTTTAGCAAAAACTTTCAAGTAAATAAATTTCTCAAATACTTCAAATTTTTTAGAAGAAAATACCCAACTCATGCGTGTATAGTCATAGATAATTAATAGAAAATGATGATTTTTGTTCAAAAAATAGCATCCTCATTGGACCACATATATCAGTATTTAATAAATTAAGAGAAAATATTTATCTCTAAGATTTTTTTATTGGAAAAGATAATCGATGATATTTTTCATAAACACATTATTCACATGCTTTATTATTTATTAAAATAGATGATAAACCAAAAATCATATGTTTGTACTATAATAATTTCAGTACACTAAATTGTAACTGACCATATCATAAATGCTAATGTGAAGATTGATCGATCTCTTTACCAACCATGTCAAATTCAATAAGTTTTGAAATCTCAAGAGGAAACATCCTTATCTCAACTTTAAGAATCACCATCAGAAACATGTCATTTTTATTATACTTGATAACACATCTATCGTCTTCTAAATAAATAATATAAAACAACATTCTAATAATTAACCCACACTAAGTAAATTGTGTGCTAATTTTGAAACAAGATAAACATCATGAATTAAAGTATTTGTTCCTAACTTTGTTTGAATAGTAATAGTACTAATGCTTTCACTTTTCACATTAGTATTAATTGTAAAATCACATACCATAGATGTATCAATATTTTGGAATAAATTACTTTCTCCCAGCATATGATTCTATAACCACTATCAACAAATCATATATTTGATTTACTTTTATGTGAAGATGTAAAAATAAGGAATAAATTTTATTGAACATTGTCTCTGATAATATTTATTTACTCTTTTTCTTATCTCAAAAATTTGCTTCAATATGCCTTTAGTTCTTGCAAAAATTACACATTGGCTTAGAACTCACTTCTCTAATATTTTCTTGTTATTTTACCTAGTCCTAACAATATGCTTCAATATGTCTACATTTCTTGCAAAAGTAATATTACATCATTATATAATTTAGTTCTTGATTTTGATTTTTTCCACCATCATGTCTTTGTTGTCCATAATTAGATTCATCATTTTCTCTTCCACAACTTTGGTTCTTATAATTTCATCCACTTCTATTTCTATTGTCATATTGTTGGTATGAAGTGACTTTATTATTTTTCTCATTTTCTGAAATTTCAACTTTAGCTTGAAATGCTTGTTCAAGGGATTTTTCTATAGATTTATTCCCTCTTTCTTCACGTGCCAATAAAGATCTCATCAATTCATTTGGAGTATAAATAAAAAAATCTTTAGACTCTTTTATGGCAGCAACAACATGATCAATTTAGATGAAAAAACTTTTCAAAAAAAATGCACAATTTTCTTTTCTGAAATATCTTCTCCAGAAATTCTCACTTGATTTATAATAACTGAAATTCAAGAAAAGAAATTGTGAACAGATTCACTAGATTTCATATGAATAGATTTAAATTTTCTACCAAGTTTGCTAGCATCTCTAATAGCTAGCTCAAGTCTAACAATTATAACAGTAATGGTAGCAAGTGCAGCTGTTACAACTCTAGATAAAGCAGCGTAGGAAATTCGGCTTGAAGACAAGACTCCACGCGGTTGTCTGAATCTCCCTTTTGCTGTTGGTCTCTCTCTATCAACTCGGCTTGCAGCTGTTATTCCTGCAGTTAAGGCAGATGGTTTTGGGAGTGGAACCTGCAAGCAACAGCTTACTCAAATGTGGGAAACCTACTAAAGTAATGAAAAGGACCTTGTTGGACGATGGCTTTCCTCTCTCAGGTTCACCTCCCGGGTATGGAGTTCTAAATGAAGATTTTATGGAGTTTGGAGTTTGGATTGAGGCTTGGGGCTGCAGGTGCTGCTTGTACTGAAATAGCAACAGGTTTGGAAGGTCTGTTTCGGACAAAGACAAAATATCAGATGAGATGTAACTGGTTCATGTTCAACAATGCTAGAATGTATAGTAGAAGACCAGACCATTCCACACTGTGTGGAAGCTAAAAAGTCCAAAGTGATGTATATGAGTGCCTATCTTTTGTGAGCAAAAAACATAAAATGAAAACCTCCTGGCTCCATCTTTCTTTCGTTAGTTAACCACCCTTTTTCTAAAAGGATTTAAGTAATTCGGGTTCTATACGACTTGTAATCGCTCTCTCATATTGAGAAATTATTTAGAGTGGCATTCGATCACAGAAGCCCTTAACAGCAGCAGCACGCACCGACTAGAGAGAGATGTAGAGAGAGAGAACGAGAGAGAGATAGAGAGAGGAAACGGAAAGACGTATGGCCCACCGTACTTATTCTCTTCTTAGGTGAGAGACTTTCAGGCCCGAAGTAGACAAAAAATGGCCTAACCTTGGCTCTAGTGCCACTCGGTATGGTGATGCTCATTGACTTCTAGAACCCTTTTTAAAAGCTTTAATTAATTTAATTTATTTTTACATCCAACGAATAATTGATGCTTCGATGTGTTTGGCATTCATTCTCGAAATCAGATAAGATTTCTTTGCGGGTGTCTTGTCATGAAAAACTTCTGTAGCACTCGCACGACCGGCAGTTTCATCTGCCCTGGATGCACCCCAAATTTATTTCGATTGTATTAGGTTTGCTCGTCCACTGAGTACCGTGAAATCTTTTCTATAGGACTGGCCTGCATATGTGTACGCAAGTGATTGGTGTTTAGATTGACGTGGACAAGATAGCTGGAACAGAGGGATTTCAGCCGGGATGACCAACCATGGAGCAATGAGAGAAGCTCGCTAGCTTTCTCTCACTCGGTCACTGCTTTCCTCCAGAACACAGCCTTTATTCATATAAACGCATACATTACGTAAAACATTGATGAAGCCTAACAGTACACTGTCTACCAGATAGTGCCCGAGCTCTTTCTCTCTCTAGACTTGCAAAGGCACATCAGGGTTTTGTAGCGGGCTCTTTTCGACAGCTTTATTATAAGAAGCAAGCTGAATCATTCGTTCTCCGGGTCTCCCTGTCGAGTGCTGCAATGACAAGTAGAATATTTAGATGTGAGGACTGCTATGCTGGTGTTACTTTGTTTTTCACGGAAATATTTACGCATGCATGAGAAGATTCAGCGGGTCAGGATGGACTTACGATTTCCGCGGAGCCTTTGGATCCTAAATCTAGTTACTTCGAAGGAGGCTTGTAGTATGATGGGGGTGGAGGCGACCGCAATGGGGTGGGTGGCGGGTACGTAGGTGGCGAGTAGCGTGGTGGCGGCGGAGACGGTGGCGGTGGGGAAGGAGGTGGTGGCGAAGGGTAAGTGGGGGGCGGGTTATAGTAGGGAGGCGGCGGCGACGGTCGCGGTGGGGAAGGAGGCGGCGGCGAAGGGTGAGTGGGGGGCGGGTTATAGTAGGGAGGCGGCGGCGACGGTCGCGGTGGGGAAGGAGGCGGCGGCGAAGGGTGAGTGGGGGGCGGGTTATAGTAGGGAGGCGGCGGCGACGGTCGCGGGGGGGAAGGAGGCGGCGGCGAAGGGTGAGTGGGGGGCGGGTTATAATAGGGAGGCGGCGGCGAAGGGGAAGGGGGGGGAGGGTTATTGTAGGGAGGCCCCCTTGGTGGTTGTGGTGGCAGATAAGGGTTGCCAGGTGGCGGCGGGTGGCCTCCGAAGATGGGTGGTAACAGGTCGATAGCCGCGGCGGTGGTTAACAGGTGGAAGAAGACCACCGCAACAGTGAGCCCCGTCATGGCTGAGGCCGCCATCTCCGACCTCCAAGATCCTCCCGAACAGGAAGAGAAGAAGATCTAGCTATCCCCGTCGTGGGTTGTTGCACCACCTCCGAGCCCTGCGTATCTATTTATAGCACCAAGAAGAAGGGGCCGATATGGAAGAGTATCTACTCTCCACGTTGAACTAGGACTCAAGCGTGTGAACGCAGCTCAGTCAGCAGTCGCCGGATGCGACGTGGCTAGCGTTGCAGCTCCTGTCACTCGTGTGAGAATCTAGGGCCCAATGCCTAAGTGGGCTTTGTCCAATTTCAGAGGTTTTCCATGTGGAGACACTGAGGTAGGCTCTGCGCTGACTTTCATTCGTGCCAGCTCATATGGGGAGTCAGCTTTCTACGGCCTATGTGTTGGCCCGACTCTCTCAAACCAGTTTGTCAATAAATGTGGAGCCCTCGTGTTGTAACCTAGCTTCCTAATGTGACAAGACTTCAGCTTCTGCCGACATCTGAGAACCTATGCGCAAGCTAGAGCCCAGTCAACGCCGGGACTTTTGAGGATTTCCATTGACTTGGACGGAACCGTGGTACGTTAAAGAAGGCCAACCACACCAGGAATGTCGATGGTTTGGTCCGGCCCATTAATGGCAAGGTTTTTATTGGGCTGTGGGCTAACTAAAGCTTCACCTCGGATGTGCTTAAGCTCGAATGAAGGTCTTGGTAGATAGGAAGATTCGGGAACTAGAATTTGTCGTTGATGATCTTGTTTACATTCACCTTCAGTGGTACTGACAGAGTCTCGCTCAAAGACATTACGAGAAGCTCAGCGCTATTACGGACCGTTGGCAATACTCCAACGAACTGGATCAGTGGCATATCACCTCGATTTCTTAGCATCAGCAACCATCCACCCAATCTTCCACATGTCATAATTGAAGAAACCCCACGGGCTAGAGCTCCATAGTGCTCCCGCGCCTCTCCCAACAGATGAAAATCTTAATTGGGCACACTCGAGGTGCTTAACAGTTGAAAACCTTGTTAGAGGTGCTTAACAGTTGCCACGAGCCTCACAGACTCGAGGTTCTAATCCAATGAAAGTACATCTTGACTTCTAAGAATACTTCGGTGTCAGCACAGGGCATTCACCAACAGTTTCCAAAATTTCAACTTGCGGACAAGATAGAAGTACTAGGGGGAAGTATTGATGAGATACTCTCCTCCCCATGACATCCTCGTTGGAGGCAATAATGACTGCCATCAGGAGAAGATGGCACCTCGTCAGCGATAAAACAGACGAACGAGGGGAGACGTCAAGACCACCAAGATGTCAAAATAGCCCGACGCCTTAGAATACATTATAAATTGAATGTTATCCCATAGAACAGAGTAGGCAGGTATTTTGAAGCCATCTCTCCGAGGAGACACTTAGAGACTGACCATCACAAACTTGGTCCCTCTACAAGAGCTCCTCTCACAGACGATACCACAATCATCTCGACTTGTTCTCCCCTAGCTCCCTCTCTACTATCCCTCTTCCCTTCATCCTCATCATCGAGTAATCGTTTGTTCTAACGTCCTCATCAAGGGTTATCGTAAGTGAGAAATATTATATCGTCCTCTCTCTCTCTCTCTCTCTCTCTCTCTCTCTCTCTCTCTTCTCTCTCTCTCTCTCTCTCTCTCTCCCTCTCTCTCCCTCTCTCTCTCTCTCTCTCTCTCCCTCCCTCTCCCTCTCCCTCTCTCTCTCTCTCTCTCTCTCTCTCTCTCTCTCTTCTCTCTCTCTCTCTCTCTCTCTCTTCTCTCTCCCTCTCTCTCTCTCTCTCTCTCTCTCTCTCTCTCTCTCCCTCTCTCTCTCTCTCTCTCTTCTCTCTCTCTCTCTCTCTCTCTCTCTCTCCTCTCTCTCTCTTCTCTCTCTCTCTCTCTCTCTCCCTCTCTCTCTCTCTCTCTCTTCTCTCTCTCTCTCTCTCTCTCTCTCTCCCTCTCTCTCTCTTCTCTCTCTCTCTCTCTCTCTCTCCCTCTCTCTCCTCTCTCTCTCTCTCTCTCTCTCTCCCTCTCTCCCTTTTCTCCCTCTCCTCTCTCTCTCTCTCTCTCTCTCTCCCTCTCTCTCTCTCTCTCTCTCTCTTTCTCTCTCTCCTCCCTCCCTCTCTCTCTCCCTCTCTCTCTCTCCCTCTCTCCTTTCTCCCTCTCTCCCTCTCTCTCTCTTTCTCCCTCTCTCTCTCCCTCTCCCTCTCTCTCTATCCCTCTCTCCCTCTCTCTCTCCCTCTCTCCCTTCCTCCCTCTCTCCCTCTCTCTCTCTCTCTCCTCTCTCTCTCTCCCTCTCTCCCTCTCTCCCTCTCTCTCTATCCCTCTCTCCCTCTCTCTCTATCCCTCTCTCCCTCTCTCTCTCCCTCCCTCCCTTCCTCCCTTCCTCCCTTCCTCCCTTCCTCCCTTCCTCTCTCTTTCTCCTTTCCCTTTCTGCTCATAGCACAAGTTGCCTATATCAATGACCCCTTGGGAAACATCCTTGTGGGCTCTAACTTTATCACACAACGGTCTCCATATATATTGAGAGGTCATAAGGATGATGTCCTTTATGTTCATGGGTACCTTTGAGAGAGTCCAATGGTGATTCTATTATGATGATGGTATCTTGAATTCCGAGAAGGCACATTCGTAAAAAGAAAAATAGGCGGCCGATTTTTAATCTCAAGACCCGCTTCTTTGACGAGATTTGAACGGCATAATTTGATATTGGAATGCAGGAAGGTTCTAAATTCCTCAAGAGCTAGAGCATGATCAAATTGAGACATTCGTATTTATCCAATTATCATCATCTTTTCTATGGATCCAGTTAAACATGTCTAATCTACAGCCCAAACCGCAAACCCAAACGAATGATGATGGCCTACTCAATCATATCGTCTAGCAGCAAAACTCACTAACAGTGGGCTGAACCATTGCATTGATTGGTGAATTGTCGATAATCTATATTTCCAAAACAATCATTCAAAAGATAATAACTTTGAGTATCTCCATTCGAGTAATCAATGGATTTAAGAAATATACTATAGACTGAAAGATGAAAAAAATAAACGAATAGAGTTAGAGCCAAGGGTAGGTGGGATTATAATTATCTTCTCAACTTGCGGACGTCTTGCCTATCATCTTCTTCCCCTGATTCCTTGTCACCATCTGCAGATAATCTCATACAGTTGCATTGTCCAGAACTTCTCGTCTCCCAGGTGGACCACCTATAGGAAAAATGAGGACGATTTTTTGAGATAAATGATAGATTTTTTAGAATGAATGGGGAGAGAGTAGAGTAGGAAAAAGAGGGATTTCGCATATAAAAAAACCATTGCACCGCAAGGAGAGAGAGAGAGAGAGATTATTTATATGCTACATAAATGTCTAATAAACTAATAAATACAGAACAAGCTGTCACCTTTTGCCCGAATAAAGAAAAAAGAATAACCTAATAAAGACAAAAACATTAAATGATTCTCCTATGTTTTGCATTAACGACTAACACCACCAACCTTTTGTTTTTATCTGGGTGGAGAACACAATGTTGGCCGTTCGCTACCCCGGTTTTCTTCCCGCTCTGGCCTAGGGAGGATGGTCGGAGGTTCACTTCAACTCCGACGTCGAAGGTCATCCCAAGCTCTGGCTAAGACTAAGAGGAGGGAGGGAGGAGCAGAGATGAGACCGACTAGGCTTTGGCGAACGTCGCTGTTATCTGGAGAAAAACTAGGGCTTCCCTCTGTTTCTTCTGCCGCATCTTTTGGACGCGCCCATGTTTTTCTCTCCATTCCTGTCGGAAGGGTTTCGTCCACGGGATACTCCAAGTGAAACAAGGACAAACGACAACTGGTAAGTTGACATGGTAGCGGCCTTCATTCTTCCAATCGACGTGACGAGGTTAGTCCGCAGAAGGACCGAGAAGATATTATTTTTCTAAGCGCACTCATGGTCGCCCTGCTAACCGGTCAAGGGATGGAAAATTAGAACTCCGGCAACGTGGTCATGAGCTTCTGGATTAACAGCTGGGAAACAGGTTCAAAATTTTACAAGAAAGACCCATATCGCCAGTCAGAGCTAGACTCATATCAGAATATGAGAAGAATGTTAAATCAATACAGATCAGGCTTCTGAAGTAGTTAATATACCTTAAATAGAGTTTTGACTTGTCTGACCCATCGACACCCCTTGTCATCCGGCGATGATTCCGTCGACATTCGACATGGTTTCTTTTGACGTCCCCATGAACTGGTGACACTAGAACGAGACCAGAGAGCGACTACCAACTTCGAAACCCACCCGTCTGACCAGTCGGCATCGTCTCGAATACAATTCCAGATGATCCCATTTCAGCGAAATATGATATAATATGATTTTCAACCTGTAAAGTCGAGTCAAATGGAATTTCATGCCCTAGCTGTAAAAGATTTCAGGGTTATAAATTTGCCGTCCTTTATCAATGTGGATCTTCCTTTACGGTGACAATCGAGTTGAAATCTTCTCATTTACGACGACCGGTCTCCGCTAGGAGTCAACCATTATACGCCCAGTCGGGCCTATGTGCATGCACCGACTGGAGAGAGAGAACGAGAGAGAGATAGAGAGAGGAAACGGAAAGACGTATGGCCCACCGTACTTATTCTCTTCTTAGGTGAGAGACTTTCAGGCCCGAAGTAGACAAAAAATGGCCTAACCTTGGCTCTAGTGCCACTCGGTATGGTGATGCTCATTGACTTCTAGAACCCTTTTTAAAAGCTTTAATTAATTTAATTTATTTTTACATCCAACGAATAATTGATGCTTCGATGTGTTTGGCATTCATTCTCGAAATCAGATAAGATTTCTTTGCGGGTGTCTTGTCATGAAAAACTTCTGTAGCACTCGCACGACCGGCAGTTTCATCTGCCCTGGATGCACCCCAAATTTATTTCGATTGTATTAGGTTTGCTCGTCCACTGAGTACCGTGAAATCTTTTCTATAGGACTGGCCTGCATATGTGTACGCAAGTGATTGGTGTTTAGATTGACGTGGACAAGATAGCTGGAACAGAGGGATTTCAGCCGGGATGACCAACCATGGAGCAATGAGAGAAGCTCGCTAGCTTTCTCTCACTCGGTCACTGCTTTCCTCCAGAACACAGCCTTTATTCATATAAACGCATACATTACGTAAAACATTGATGAAGCCTAACAGTACACTGTCTACCAGATAGTGCCCGAGCTCTTTCTCTCTCTAGACTTGCAAAGGCACATCAGGGTTTTGTAGCGGGCTCTTTTCGACAGCTTTATTATAAGAAGCAAGCTGAATCATTCGTTCTCCGGGTCTCCCTGTCGAGTGCTGCAATGACAAGTAGAATATTTAGATGTGAGGACTGCTATGCTGGTGTTACTTTGTTTTTCACGGAAATATTTACGCATGCATGAGAAGATTCAGCGGGTCAGGATGGACTTACGATTTCCGCGGAGCCTTTGGATCCTAAATCTAGTTACTTCGAAGGAGGCTTGTAGTATGATGGGGGTGGAGGCGACCGCAATGGGGTGGGTGGCGGGTACGTAGGTGGCGAGTAGCGTGGTGGCGGCGGAGACGGTGGCGGTGGGGAAGGAGGTGGTGGCGAAGGGTAAGTGGGGGGCGGGTTATAGTAGGGAGGCGGCGGCGACGGTCGCGGTGGGGAAGGAGGCGGCGGCGAAGGGTGAGTGGGGGGCGGGTTATAGTAGGGAGGCGGCGGCGACGGTCGCGGTGGGGAAGGAGGCGGCGGCGAAGGGTGAGTGGGGGGCGGGTTATAGTAGGGAGGCGGCGGCGACGGTCGCGGGGGGGAAGGAGGCGGCGGCGAAGGGTGAGTGGGGGGCGGGTTATAATAGGGAGGCGGCGGCGAAGGGGAAGGGGGGGGAGGGTTATTGTAGGGAGGCCCCCTTGGTGGTTGTGGTGGCAGATAAGGGTTGCCAGGTGGCGGCGGGTGGCCTCCGAAGATGGGTGGTAACAGGTCGATAGCCGCGGCGGTGGTTAACAGGTGGAAGAAGACCACCGCAACAGTGAGCCCCGTCATGGCTGAGGCCGCCATCTCCGACCTCCAAGATCCTCCCGAACAGGAAGAGAAGAAGATCTAGCTATCCCCGTCGTGGGTTGTTGCACCACCTCCGAGCCCTGCGTATCTATTTATAGCACCAAGAAGAAGGGGCCGATATGGAAGAGTATCTACTCTCCACGTTGAACTAGGACTCAAGCGTGTGAACGCAGCTCAGTCAGCAGTCGCCGGATGCGACGTGGCTAGCGTTGCAGCTCCTGTCACTCGTGTGAGAATCTAGGGCCCAATGCCTAAGTGGGCTTTGTCCAATTTCAGAGGTTTTCCATGTGGAGACACTGAGGTAGGCTCTGCGCTGACTTTCATTCGTGCCAGCTCATATGGGGAGTCAGCTTTCTACGGCCTATGTGTTGGCCCGACTCTCTCAAACCAGTTTGTCAATAAATGTGGAGCCCTCGTGTTGTAACCTAGCTTCCTAATGTGACAAGACTTCAGCTTCTGCCGACATCTGAGAACCTATGCGCAAGCTAGAGCCCAGTCAACGCCGGGACTTTTGAGGATTTCCATTGACTTGGACGGAACCGTGGTACGTTAAAGAAGGCCAACCACACCAGGAATGTCAATGGTTTGGTCCGGCCCATTAATGGCAAGGTTTTTATTGGGCTGGGCTAACCGTCACAAGAGAAACGGCCCGGAAGAATTAGCGGATCTCCAACGGTCAAAAAATTCATGGCTTCCACCGCCCACCCCCCCCCCGTCGCTCGCCTCAACGGTCGACTACTCGGTCAGAACCCCCTCGCCGCCACCACCTAACGTCTCTCTCTCTGTGTCTGCTCTTCTGCTTCTTCTTCTCTATCTTTATCTCTCTGAACAGACTGCGTTCTCTCTTTCACTTCCGCTGCCGTGAGAGGAGACCAGGGGGGAGCCGCTGCAACTAGAGGCGCCGCCAATGGAGCCGGCGGATATAGACTGGAATAGACTGGAATGGCGGTTCGTGAAGGACGACCTCTACGAGCACTTCGACGCCCCCAAATGGGTTGACTTCTCTCCTTCTCCTAAGAGCTTCTCTCCCTCCTCCGTGCCAAAAGACGAGGCCTGGTTCTGCCGCCCAGGTGAGGGCCACTCCCTCTCCTCTCTTTTCTCTCTAGAAGAAACGACTTCTTCTCCTCTCTCTCTCTCTCTCTCTCTCTCTCTCTCTCTCTCTCTCTCTCTCTCTCTCTCTCTCTCTCTCTCATCCTCCTCCTTGCTCCAGATTGCAGGCATCCGAAGACGGCCGAGGATTTCCTTCACCTGAGACCTTCCCCGACCGGAGATCAACGCAAGGTAGCCCCCGCCACTCGATTCCTTTCCTAGTTTCTTGTTTCTCTTCTGATCCTCGCTGACGAGGGCTTGCTGTCTTCTTCTTCTTCTTTCGTGCCGGTGAAGGTCGGGAAGACTTTCACCTCGCCGCTGGGCGAGAGAAACTTCAACAAGAACAGCATTCTGAGGTTCAATCTTCTCTTCCTCGATGAATCTAGAGGAAGACGTGTCCTTCTGCAATTGATCTGAATATTGATCTCTATCTCCTCGTTCATCAGGGATGCGAACCTGAAGAGGAGAGGCGCCCCGCTCCCTCCCGCAGGGGAATCCCCCAAATCCAAGCTGCCGGGGAAGACGAAGAAGTCGCGGGAGGATCTCGAGAACCAGGACCCCAACCTCTGCCCGGCGACCCCCGACCGGGCGACTGCGAAGATTCTCCTTAAGGAGACGATCAAGTCAAGCGCCGAACGGCAGGAGCCGCCGCCGTTGAGCCTCCCGGCGAGGAACCTATTTCCCAAGAAGGAGATTCTGACCCAGATCTCGGAGTTCTGCAATGAGATCAAGAAGCTGGCAATGCCCCGGAGGGATCGCAACGGAGGTCACAGCGGCGAGGAACATCAAGATGCGACGAATACGCTCGGGGAGAGAAAGATCGACGGGAAGGTAGAGGAGGTAGACGGATCCCTTCCGGTTCTCCGGGAGCAAAAGAAGGAGAGGAACACCTGGTGCGCTCCCATCACTGCTCACCCTCTCCATTGAAAGATCTCCCTTTCCCTCGATCATCGGAACCTTCGAAATCTCCTAATTCGCCCTGGAATTGCTTCTCTAACAGCAGGAAGGAGGGGATGGAGAATCTCAGAATTCCACCACCAGAGCCCATGAAAGAGGGGGTGAAACTGGGATTGCTGCAAGAGGTCAGATCTTGCCCCCCAACTCCGCAACGGTTTGCTTCTCCTCTGGCCTCCCAAAAGAAAACCGCCGCCACCGCCACCGCCGCCGCCTCCGTCAAGTCTGTACCGCCGGTAAGTACCTTTCTTCCCCTTCGTCGACTCGCTGCACCAACCAGGTCTACGGCCTTACATTCGAATCAAAAACTTTCTTATCAGATCCAGGGGATACTCAGAGAAATGGTCGAGATAGATATTGACGACGATGATGATGACGGCGGAGTCGATAACGGGATGACCCATTCGCCTGCAAGCTCTGGATCCAAAACCTTGGACCTCTTCTGGTTTCTGAAACCCTGCGCCTCCTACATCTGATCTGAGGAGGGGGAGAGGTGGATGATGAGTGTCCTCCCCGATATTGGAATTGCTTCGTCTACAAGTGTGAGATTATCGATGATGATCCCCGATTTCACATATTCTTTCCATCTTCTATTCATTACGAGTGCTGGATTCGAAGCATTCTTCAATAAAAACAGAGAGATTGTTTTGATTTAAATCTTTTCAAGATCATAATTGGGTTTTCTTACCCGAAGGATCAATAAGGTGAAAAATGTTCGATAATCAGAAGATTAAGGAACGAACAGCTTCAATTCTTCCCAAGTCTCTCTCTCTCCAGAGCTCTGTGAGTGCTGACGGTCTTCGAGCAGGAAAGAGAAAACCCAAAGGTCAAACATGTGATAGACCTCGGATTGCAGCCGCCATTGACTTCTCTCAACTCATCCCCGCGGACTTTGGCCCACCAAATTTTATTCCTTTATCCTCTGGGCGATTTACCATTTAATACCTTGGTGGAAATAATGGTTTATTCCAATATTAACATATAGTGGAGTGGATCAAGTAGACATCCCTCCCTGCCCCATTGAGAGAGAGAGAGAGAGAGAGAGAGAGAGAGATGAACACTGGGTTCTATTATTATTGAGAGTTAGTGTGACAGTAAAATTGGAGACCTGACATCAACCTGTCTTCACACGAAGAACTAAGGAAATTGCGCTCAGACAGGTTTTATCCCTGTCTGACGTGGGTCAGACAGGGTTGACCTGGCATCAACCTGACTTCACACGAAGAACTAAGGAAATTGCGCTCAATTTCCCATAAAAAGAATGCAGGAGCCAGTCTTGGTTATTTCTGCAAAAAATGTTGCGAGATGGCAAGCTCATTCCAAACCCAATTCCTCCCTCAAGAAGGAGATCAGAGGATTTGCTTCCCCATGCTGTCCCTCAGAATGGTGATCTGCCCCTCTTTCATGAGAATCTCCTCTTCAAGAGCCTCGATCTTCTTCTTCAGGGTCTTGAGCTCGTAATCAATGAACATGTTGGTCTCTCTTGACTGCTTCAGTTCCTCCCATAGACGGTCTCTCTCCTCAGATACCCTTGGTAGCATCTCCCTCCCCACCATAAGCTCCTTGGTGCACTCTTCAAGATCATGCTGGAGCCTACTGATGCTCTCCTCCTTCTTCCGAACCTAAAAATTGCCATATAACGCATAAATCGAGTAGATTTATGTCTCCACTGGGGCACACCTTATTTTCACATTAAGGGCAGAGACTTATACGCATTATTTCCAAATTAATGGCACATTATATGCTGAAGGGTAAGGTCACCTAGGAGGTCTTAACACGCACCTGATGTTCCACGTCTTTCATCTCGTGCGTGAGACACGAAGCATGATCCTGCAGCCTGATGATCTCAGACTGCAAGGTTTCCTTTCCCCTCACTGAAGATCCTAGCTCGGATTGCAGTCGCTCCAGTTCCAGTTCTCTATGGAGCAGTTTTTCTCGTAATAAAGCGGTAATCAGGGTCTCTGCCTTCAGCATGAGTTCCATCGAATCCTAAAATCGGTGTCAAACGTCAAACGAAAATTAAAACATACGAGTAATGAGAGAGTGTAAGCAAAAAGCTGTTCTTCCTCGTAAATATCATTCTTACCTCTCTCAGTGTATCATCATGTGGGATGGATATGCCAGTCTCTGTCTTATGGGGCTGAGACTCCAAGCCACCCAACCTTGACCTCTGATCCAGGGTTGTAGACATTGATTGCAGTCTTCCTTTAAATTTCTTTACTGCCCTTCTCAGACTCTGAAGCTTCATGTTATGTTCTGCGACTGAATATCCATCAGATCCATGGAGAGCAACAGTCCCATGATCATATCGCTTATTACTTGCGACCTTAAGCAACTTATCACAAAGGTCATCACCATCATCAAGCAGAGAGAAGGCTTCATTCTGTAAGCACTCCATCTGGGAATGCAGCTCTTGATCTATCCTATAGAAAGAGGAGCAGCTACTTCCAGCGGATCTTAGACGTCCCAACAAAAAAGTCTTTTCATGCTTCAGCGAGTCCACTTCAATTCTGAGTGATTCGATTTCTTTTCTCAATGTCTGCTCAACACCCGCCAGTCTAACGTGCTCCACTTTCAGCGTCCTCACAAGATCCTCGGGCTGCTTACCAGTCGGTTCGATGTAGCCCTGCCTCAAACCAGTGATGGTTTTCTCTTGTTCACTGCAAACAATCTGTAGTTTTGCGATGGTTTTCATCAATTCTTTGGCTTCCATGTCTGTCTCTTTATAGCTTCTTTTGATGCATTCCTCATCGGCTTTTGCTGTGTTAAATTGCTCTTGCAAGTCAGATAAGGCTTCATGCAGCGTGGCATTCTCACTTCTCATTTCCTCTAGCCTAATTGTCACCCCATTCAATTTCGACTCCAGATTCATTATATGATCCTGTGCCTCCATTTTTTTTCCACTAAGGCAGGAAACTTCTCTTTGGATAGAGACATTCTGCTCGGCCAGCTCTCTCACCCGTTCCCGTAGCCTCTGCTCCTCTGCCTGGAACTTCTCGAGCTTGAATGACCAATCACTTGACCTTCTGTCCAACTCTTTCTCCAGACTAGACTGAAGCTCATCCTTCTCCCTTTCCAGCCTCCTTGTTCTTGTGTCTAAATCTCTCTTTGCCTGATTCAGAGCTTCTCTTGTGGAAGACCTCTCAGAGATGCGACATCGCAGTTGAAGAGATAACTCAGAAGCCAGGTTCCTTCTTTCCTCAGCCATGCTTCTAAGCATATGCACCAATCCAGACGTGGATAATCTGCCACTCCAAATCTCGTCAGGATCAGCTAGTTCTGCTACTGCTTTAACCTGTTCCTCCACATCATTTAATTTCATGAGTAGATCAGCATCAAAATGATCATCACGCATTCCCAAAAAGTGAAAAGAGTCATGTCTAGGGGCCGTAGAATCATCCCATGACGAATGTCCTTGTCCTCGGTGACTTAAAGCTTCATCTGCAGAATATCTATCCAAAATATTATCAAGAGAAATATGATCAGACAAAGAACACTTTTGTTCTAGGCTGTTTGAGGTATCCTCATATATATCTTCAACAGTGGTTGTGGTCTGAGATTCATTATCCAGAAAATTCACCTTCGCTTTTCCATGGAATGTAGAAGATTCCCTCTCACTGAACTTCCTTGCAGGTTTATTGGGTGACACATGCCCAAAATCGCTTCCCATCTCGTCCCGGGAGGATAAACTATTGTTGCCATCCTTTGCCTCTCTAAATGAAAGGGAGCACAGATTTTCATCTACAGATGTCGCAAGTGGTGTTGTGTATTGACTTTTTGGTGGCCGCCCAGAATTGGGATGTATTCTTTTTTCAGCCAAATGACCATAATTTCCAATAAAGGGAGGGTGTGAACCATCTCTAGATTTTTTCCCGTTTTGCCCCTCTTCAATACAGAGATGAGGAATACTCTTTATGTCCAACCTCTGTGTTACCCTGGAGGATCTGCATCTTAATGGCACTGGGGAGCTGTGAGGTGAGTTAACGGGTGAGCAATGCTGACTTCTGGAAGATGTTTCCTGTCCATGAACCTTGCAGGATGTTTCCTGTCCATATCTTTGGGATATGCGAAACTTTTCTGGAGTAGGAGGAAGATTGCTGAAGGAGAGGAAGATGAGAAAATAATGAGGTAAGAAATGCTTACATTGGGAGAAAATGACAAGTACCTCAAAAAACTTGCTCATATTAAACAGAGAAAACGGGTTATTTCATTAATCGCTGAACGAGAAAATATCGAAATTTCAACAGTGTTATCTCTTATGGAATTTTTAATCTCAAGCCAGATATAACTAGACACCCAATGAAAAGAATACGAGAAGATCTCTGTTTAGTGATCCAAAACCGGAGTTTATGTCTGAATTTAATCGCATTTATATTATGAGGCAAAGATACAAAGCTACGTTTTAGATAACGTGGAAAAATTCTCTATTCCGCTTCAGCTCTAGGTGGCTAAGAGAACTGACGGCTCTGCAAGTAGCATTGGGAGGAAATTTTTTAAGTGTAGCGCAAGAAAAGTGTAACAATCTCTTGTAAACGTAGTAAGAAGCCAAAAATAAATATTTACTCAGAAAGATGGGAAAAATCCATGCTATGGTAGTATATAGATCCTGTTCCGAACAGGTCAATATCGAAATAAAATGCTTTCAGTAAATACTCGACAGGTAACTGGCTACCATTCCATGGGTTGATCTGCTATCATTGCTCAGGCTGTCAATCAATTGATAGGTAGGTACATACTCTATTAAGTGATCCGTTTATCTCATTTGATCGAGGATGGAAACAAAAATGGGGACGTTCGTTGAAATCGATACCCATGGAGTTGCTTGTACCAGAATGAGAATGAAGTATGAAGAGGAAAACATTAATAAATCAGGCAGATCATATTTGATAACACCAATGCTTAGATATGGGAATTATAGAACAGGTGTTAACAAGAGGAAACCATCCACCCCAAGAAGGGACAAGAAAATAGAAAATAGGGCAGAAGTCAGAAATTCGCGGAAGATAGAAAGCAAGTGAAAATCCAGACGAAAGGAAACGGCTTACCGAATTGGGCTTTCAACCGACTGATGCGGGATATTGCTGTAGTCAGATAGGGATCCACTTAGATTCCTATACGAGTTACACCTCCCCTCGATCTCCCTGCTATAAGGGGTCGAAGAAGAGAACGACAGGCTTCTCCTCAGATGTGGACTGTCGGAAGCCTTGGAAGTCGGAGACTTGCTTCGGATCTCCGCCCCAATTGCATTTCTGGGAAAATTCTCCCTGTTGGCCTCCCAGAAAACGTTCTCATCGTTGGTAACCGACGGCACTGGATTCTCTTTCCCCTCACTGGATGAAGAAGACCGAAAAGAGAAAAACCTCCTCATCCCCGATCCTCGACTGAGTCTCCACTCGACGGAGCATCAAAGGAACTTCCTTCAGTGAGGATACCGAGAAAATACCCCCCTAAATCCTTCCAGCAGCGGAGCCCTTTGTTGGACACAAACGGAAAAACAAAGAGTTGCACAATTAGTACCCAACATATCAAAAAATCATAAGCCAGATCTAATATTCTCTCAAGATTATACCAAAAATCCGTCTTCAATTCCTCAGCAAACACCCTTGATTCTGGAAATCAGAGGTAGCTTTGAATATCGATGGCGCGCCAACGGAGGAGAAACAGTAAAATACCCACACGCCAAATTCCGAGTCACCAGAGAAAGCTAATAAACAAGAAGACAGTTATCAGCTAGAGAGAGAGAGAGATAGAGAGAGTCTCGCCGTCAGGAGACTGCGCGGGCGCGAGCTAGGGGAGGATTTATATTTTCAGTCTGCCGACTGAGCAACGCCGGCGTTTCTTCCTCGTAACGTCATGGAGGCGCGGCGATTGTTAGGGATTCAAAAATTTAAAAAAATCCTGTTAGAGTAACGGCCTTCTGGTGGGACCGAGCAAAAGCAGCCCCCCCCTTCTTTTTTGGGTCTGCCACGTGGCATGCCAGCTCACCAACCGTCGTCATCTCAATCCCCGGTGTAAATGGCCCAATTGGGGCCCAAGGTCATGCGCCGCCCAATGAGTATAAAAGACAATATTCTTGACGCCGCGATCGGGAGAAAGACAATATTTTTAAGGGTATAAAGACAATAGTTTTCAGAAATTAGTAGTTTTGTACGTCCCATGTAGAAAAGATTTAAAAACCGGAGACCGCGAGCGGGAGGTGGCTCTCCCTCTCTGTGTCCAGCGTGGGCGCTGTTCTTACAGAATTCGGCTGTTCAAGCCCAGGAGCTAAGGATGGTTACCGTATGTACCAAAATATCTTCCAACTATCGTCTATTCTTGATGCACACAAGCTGTTCATGCTGTTTCTTTTGCCTGTAATGATTTTTGATGTTTCATTTTTCCTCCGTAAGCTTCATCGTTCCGTTTCTTGAAAATCTTGATAAAGATACATCCTCTCTCTTTCTTCTTGGCCCTCGTGCTGCGGCTTTGTCATTAAGTCGCTTGTTTATTTCTTTTTTCGTAGACTTTTTTTGGGTGACCACCGCTGCCATTCTTTATGCAGACTAGATTGACCAAGAAGCGGCGTGGAGAAGTCTCAAAATCCATGCGATTAACTGGATCGAAGTAATATCCCTCACCACGCCTCTGTGCAATTCTACCTTAATGAATAGACCAAGGAAGTGGTTAACTTTCTTAATGTGAATGATTCATGAATAGAATGTGATCTTGCGAAAATCACGTCTTTTCTTGTCTCTAAAATGTCCTTGATTTTGCTGCACGCGTAGAAGCTGGGCTGCCTGATGCTGACTAGCATATCTAGATGGTTCCTATATCAGGACAGAAATGGATGGCGCGGCTTTTTCTTTAAGACAATGGCTTTTAGAATTGACAAAAATTCAGTAAATTCCAAAACTTCTCTCAGGAGTAACGGATTTCCATGTCAAACCGTAGAAGAAGATAGTGCATAGGCTTCCTTTAGTCACTATTTCACTCCTCTTCTGATGATATTACTATCGATGAACTGGTCAAATATATAACAACAAAGAAGATTTCCGAAGCTAGTCACATCTAGAGCCTTTATAGGCAAGCTCTGACCAACACCATATAAAGAATAACTCGACGAGATTCATAGGGCACGTCGATATGATATAATGTGGAAGGTTTTTATTCTTTGATCTTGAGGGCTTTGACATCGTACTTTAGTCCACAGTCTTGGGATTTTAGTCTCCAATGAATAGCTGCACAGGGGGTTTTATCTTTGTCATAGGTTCACTGATCAAGTCTTCTAGATTCACATATTTTCCCTCGTTCAATGCGTATTTGTGGCGCCCACGTTCTAAAAAAATGCCTCCTAATTGTGTTCTCAAAGATCTTATGGAAATGGTGATATGTAAAGAAAGTCAACTGATTTCTCAGGGTAAGTTTTACCCAGCAACAAATGATGCCCGAGTTTTCCACACTGCTAAGACGTTGGCAGTTTTTATTCACCATCTCCTTCTTTCTAGGTTTACATACAGCCACATTGAAGAGTTGAGAAAATTGGATAAGTTATCAAACATCTCTTTGCATAAAAAAGATATGATATGACCCTGACCTCTCTTTTAGGGTTCAATTCTGGATCCATGGGCTTTACTAATGACTCAGATTGCAGTGTTTATCCATTGGCTTACTTCGTCCCTGTTGTGACAACGTTTGCGATCCCTTATGTCAGCAAAGTTTGGGTACTTTATCAAATACTTTCTGTCTTTAAAGGCATTAATCTATTAAAGTTTACATTAGCTTGTTACTGGACTAGTTCAGGTCTCCTTTAATATATTAAAGTTGTATATCGGGATATCACCTCATGGTGAAATCGAGTTTCAATGGCGAAAATGCATTCAGAAGTTTCCCCATTCAATGAACTAGGAATTTATTTGGTTAGATTAAGGTTTCTTGATTCGTCTTATTTATTCTCCTTAGTGCGTTAGTGGATTGTTTTATATTTGTACGCATTTTTGGCCTTATAATCGTGCGCACTTATAGCGCACTCTCCAGTGGTACTGATAGGACGTTGTATCCCATGCTCAGTGATGATGTTGGTTTTCGAGCATTAATAGAACATGAGTTGCATCTAAATGCTGCCTTAGATCATTTCTGTATCCGTGATCAAATCAGGGCATTGGCTCGCCGAAGAAAACTCGAGCAGCTCTTCCAGCGATTCAAAGGCAAGTGTAAATGCTTTAGGAATATTTCAGTTAATCTACAGTACTGTCATCATATCTATTTCGATCGTTATTTCACTTTTATTCTCATAGTTTTCTTCGGGTAGGGAAGTGAACAACAACCTGTGTCTCTTAAGCTTTAAGGAATGATGTGGATGTTCCAAACCTTAACATCCATATGCTTTAAAGAAAAGCAGTAACGCGCAGTGATCTATGCATGCACAAGTAAAACTGTATATCCCGAACTTATGATATAATTAATGAATGGCCGTAATTCATAGTATTATCTTGACATCTTGTCAGCGCAAATACCAAAAATCATTTCGTTTTATTACGTTTATTGCGAGTAATTCAAAATGTGATGTTATCATGAGAAAGAGCTTAAATATAACGTTTAAATTCTAACATCATTTATGATTCATTTTAGGAAGATAGAACTCTAGCGAAAACTGTTTGTAATATCGTTCTCTGATAATTTTAATTAGTCTTACAGTGAGATTATTTTAGCATGTTTTAGATTCTTTTTTTTGTTTCTTGCTACTGAATTAAAGTCTCAATCACGAGACTGGATTGTCTAAGATTCTTGAAAGCATTTGTAGACTAATGTGTGATAGAAAAGTTTATTCCTCCGAAACCACAACTGACAGGAGAGTGCACATTCAATTTCTGATTGACACTTTATTTCTGTATGCACAGGGTATAAAACCACCTTAAAAATTTCCCCTTTAATTATTTATTATTTGTTTTCATGGCTCTTCATACTAACACCACACACAGCCTATACGTATAAACATGTGTAAATTTTTACATCTGTATGCTTAACTTTATTTCTAACGTAGAGAACTTTTGCAGAACCTCATGTCGATATGATCCTGGCTAATGGTATCGAATGTCTGTGTCGTGAGCTCCAGGTAGCTTCTTGTTCCAAAAGGAAAGCATCATGTTTTAACTCATGTTCTTGTTCCATAAATTATTTTTCATAGTCATGATTCTTTTTCCTTTCAGGAATTCTGGACTCGTTGAGATAAATAGATTCACTGTGATTAAAATCTATTAATGTTTATAGGTTATGAATCTGTATTAAAAATTTGTGTAGAAAAGCTGGTAACCTCCTCTGAAAAGTCACGATTCTTATATTATTTTAGGAGGCTCAGGTTTTTCTGTAAATAAACATGAAAGTCAAATTCTTGCATGCAACTAATATCCAAGGAAATTTCTCAGAACCTGGCTCATGTTATTTTTGCATGTTTCCAAGAACATTACGGAATAAAAAAATTAACTTTGATTTTTTTCTGTAGATATTTGTTTCTTTGAAATATTTGAAACATGGAGGAACATGCTAGGTTTTTAATTTCTAAAATCATTGTAAAAGAATTATTCTATTATTGGTAGGTCTGACTGCCACATCTTGGCCTGCTATTCTGAAGAATATCATTTTTTTCTGTTAATCTGGTGCATTTTTCGCCAATGATTTTAGGTATTGATAACATGCTTTTTTTTTGTCAGGTAGATCCACAAGATATTGTCATGGTACGTCTATACTAAAACCCGGTGAATTTCAAATCAGATGACCGTAAAAGATTGTGTTTAATGGAAATGTTGATTATTATCTCTTTTTTTTTCAAATAAATGAGATTGGATCCATGTTATATCAACCAGATCATCGCGTCTTCCTTACCAATGTCCGTAGAATCTATTGCGCCATTCAGCTTTCTAACATAGTTCACCCAAATCTCGTGAACCTTATTCAAAATATTTGGAGCTTCGTGGTACTTCACATCGATTTTTGATGTTTGAATCTCATGCCTTTGCTCACTGCAATCACATACGAGGTCTTCCCTGGAGAGTGGATGAAAACTAATGAAGCAATGCGGGCAGATTTCAATTTGCCCCTAATAGGATATTTATGTTTTCCCTATCAGGACTTCAATGGATATACTTTTCTTGGATGCCAAAATGTGAAATGGGGGAAGGTCCGCATCGGTGAGGTTCCTCAGTTCGGTCGAAGGGAACCCAAGTTCTCGATCCCAGCTGAAATGAAGCTTGTTATGTTCTGGTTCGAGCCGGGCTCTATTATGTTGCCTGTGTGATAACTAAATGGGATGGAGATTTATGTTATTCGCTCCTTTGAGATCCTCTTTTGGCATGATCTCACTTCATCTGAGCATGTTCTCTGGATTCTGTAAAATAATGTTGTAAGTCTGCACGTTAATGAGAGCTTTTCCTTTCCTACAGCTTGTTCTGTCCTCGCATATGAGAGCTGCCACCATGTGTGAATTCTCCCGGCAGGAGTTCATTGATGGACTGGAGGCGCTAGGGTGCGATTAAAGATGCTGACAGTACTCTTTTCCGAACATGGCAGTAAATTCGCTGAATTGCCACCGAAAATCTCAAATGGTTTATTTTCATGAAAGATAAATGTTTTGTGTGCAGGGTTGATTCGCTCGAAACGTTGAGAGAGAAAATACCATCGTTGCGGGCTGAACTTAAAGATGAGCGTACGTTAAATACTCCATAAGTGGGCAACAAGCAATCTTATTTGCATAAGATTGAAGCTGAAAACATTTTTTAAATACATGATTTAGAATTGAAGACTTGTATTGGATTTGTCATGAGAAACTGACCATCTTTGTCCTTTTCATTATCCAGAAATATTCTCTGTAATATACAATTTTGCCTTTGACTGGGCGAAAGAGGAGGTATGAAATTATTCTCTCGCTCTCTCTCTCTCTCTCTCTCTCTCTCTCTCTCTCTCTCTCTCTCTCTCTCTCTGTTTTCATTCAATGGAATAAATAACTCTCGTTGTTCGCATGGTTGAAATTTGATATTATGTTTGAATAAAATTCGAATGTTGCGTCCATGTTATCATTTTACTTTCTGTCTGCTATTTTTACCATTTCTTTGAAATTATTTCGATGCCTGAAAGAGAGTTCCTTTCATCGGCGTTTCTCATCCACGATGTCTTGTTTACACAGCTAAGGGAGATGGCAACCCAAACTACTACATAGACACCACCTTTGTCGACTGTTAGATCTTCCTATCTTTTACTCCCTACCCGGTGCATAGTCATCCGATGAAAATAAGTACGCAATAATTTCCCAGTCATCCAAGGTCTAAAACGAAAAAGCTCCCAGTTATTTGTGTAGGTATAGACCACCATCCATCATCGCGTTCGAGAAAGTGTTCAGTGAAAAATTGCTTCGATGGATGTCAGGAACAACACAAAATTGACCTGAAACCAGAGAAAAATGGGGTAAAATCCAATGGCCAGTTATACACCCATGAGTATTGTCTGAGACTAGTATTTTTGGTATGGTTTTCACGTGTTATGCATCATATTTGCATTCAGTCTCACGCCACTCTTCGTTGAATTTCAAGTCATGTATGTTCTTCAGTGTGTCTTGACAAACCGAATCTTATTAGAACGCCTGCTTGAATAATTCAACAGGAGAGCAACTTGTTTAACTTTTAGTCTGGATTCTCAGGAATATTTTCGTTGGAAAATAATATTAATGTAATAAAAAAAAGATATGAACTCATTTGAATAATCATAATCGCCGGAGAAAAGGGAAAAGACTATACCGCCATGGGCTTTCAACAGTTCCTCTGAAAAAAAAGACATATTTCGATGATTGTCGTATCATATCAAGAACTAATTCATCAAAACTCAAACGTCATGGAGTGGAACTGAGGGAACCAAGGCTCGGGACAAGCCGAGATTTCTTCCAAACAGCCATTAATCCCTGTCTACTGCTTCGTGATTGACATGAGACAAACACAGATGATTAAGGTATACTTTCTTGTTCCCCATATTCACATCCTGACCAGCACTCTGTCTTCGTGTTCAGGGTCAAAGGTCCATGACATTAGACACAGCCATCGGCATGTGGCAGCTACTGCTTACGGAAAAGTGTTGGCCATTAGTTGACCACTGGTGTCTGTTCCTACAGGTAAAAGCCCTTTCATTCGCTTCCGAAATAAGAACACGAAGGTCTACATAATCGACTTAACCAGAATGGGCTCCGATTGCTTCCTCTCAACTCGCCACCGTGCTTTGCTCTCAACTGGTCTGGTGCTTTCAGGCCCGCCAGGAGAAGGCAATCTCGAGAGACACGTGGACTATGGTGCTGGAATTCGTAAAGGTACGAGGTTCCCCCCGAGGGGCTTATTTATAATTCGAAGATCTTATATTATTTAGGCGGTCCTCCCACCTCTCTCCCTCTCCTTGTCCCGCAGATGGCGGACCCGGTGGCGCCGCACTACGACGCAGACGGGGCCTGGCCCTCCTTGATCGACGGATTTGTGGGGTACCTGAGGGAGGGCGGCATTTTTCCGAGCAGCTGAAGAGAACGAAGGGTAGCGACTCAACTCACTCAGATTGGGAGCAGCTCTTCTTCCTTCCCTCCCTTCGTAGAGCTCAAGAGAGTTGATGAGCTCTAGACGCTCGAAGCTTTAAACAATGTCCTTGGCTGATGTCAACAAGAAAAATGACTGGAACAGTTCCAGACTCGGTCAATAAATTTTAGCCCCTCCACTGTCTCTCTCTCTCTCTCTCTCTCTCTCTCTCTCTCTCTCTCTCCCTCTCTCTCCCTAGTAGACTCTCTCACCTGCATTCGGGTTTCTTTATACAGGGTACAGTAAGGTTTAGTGAGGTTCTATCTCTCTCTCTCTCTCTCTCTCTCCCTCTCTCTCCCTAGTGGACTCTCTCACCCGCATACGGGTTTCTTTATACAGGGTACAATAAGGTTCAGTGAAGTTCTATCTCGATCTCTCTATCTCTCTCTCTAGCTATGAACTCTACTTCCCTCTCTCTCTCTCTCTCTCTCTCTCGCTAGTAGAGCTTCTCACCTGCATACGGGATTCTTTATACAGGGTATAGTACAAGTTTCGTGACCAAAGTTGTCTATGTAAATCTGTCTATACATCTATCTGTTTATATCTCCATGAATCTACCTATCTATCAATCTATGCATCTATCTACGTATCTATCTAATCTCTCTTTCTCTCTCTAATAAGGAACTGGGCTTCAAACGTCATGACCCCGTGCTCTGAGTGGAGCCAAGCCGTCCAGCTCGCACGAGATAAGCCAAACTGGGGAAGGCAGGGTGTTCACACGGGCCTGACAGCGTCTTCCCGACACACCCGTCTTCCCGGCAGCGTCCCCCGCTTCTCTCTCCTTCCCAGTCCACACTCGGGTAGAGGGATATTTTTTCCTCTGTTTTTCACGATTGCCCTCAAAAGTTTCAGATTTGCGTCTCGCTGTCCTCCGTGGTAGCGTCCCGAGGTGACTATGATATGTTTGGGGGTATAGATACAATATCATATGTTTTGGGTTATATGTGTAATACCGTATCCTTTTCGCACGTTGTACCTTCGCCTTTACTGTCGGCCATGTTTCGGTCGCGGTCAAAGGCGGCGGCCCGGGGAAGTCCTGGTCGAATCGATCTGCGCCTTGTGCCCGACGGGGAGGAAGAGGACGGCTGCCCCGCTGTGATCCTCCCCCACCGTCCTCTTCCCTATGGCTTCTCTCTCTCTCTCTCTCTCTCTCTCTCTCTCTCTCTCTCTCTCTCACTATCTAGAATCCTGCAGCATAGAGAACCATATCCAAGCCCATCTCCATCAGATTCCCGCCGGAGTCGTCGGTTGACTGGCCAGCCGTCCAAAGATTGGCGGTGCAGATAGCCTCTCGTGGCCTTCATCTCCTCCCTACGTGGTTGGAAATGCTGCTCCCCGGCCCCATCCAGTCTCACTCGTCCTCCGTTTCTGATAAATAATTGCACGTAGCGGTAGCCCGCGATCGGCTTCTTCATTTTGCCTCCTGCTTCACTTGCTCTTCTTCCTGTCGGCCGCCGCCGAACGAAGCTACAGAAGGGACGGATTCTTTTCTTTCTCGAGAAAGGGATCCACTGGGAGTTTGCAGCCATGCCAGCCGCCGGCTTCTCTGTGTCCGGGCAGGAGGCAACGCAGTTCGAGGCGAAGATCACGCCCATCGTCATTGTCTCCTGCCTCATGGCCGCCACCGGCGGCCTCATGTTCGGTTACGACGTTGGAGTATCAGGTGAAGGAACCCCCTCCTCTCCCCTTCCAGTGACGAATTTCGATGTTTAATCAAATCTGACGCTCGCCATGGCGAGCAGGTGGGGTGACGTCCATGGACGACTTCCTGAAGAAGTTCTTCCCGGTGGTCTACCGCCGGAAGATAGGGGCCGGCCTCGACAGTAGCAATTACTGCAAGTACGACAACCAGGGCCTGCAGCTCTTCACCTCCTCGCTCTACCTCGCCGGGCTCACCGCAACCTTCTTCGCGTCCTACACCACAAGGCAGCTGGGCCGCCGGCCCACCATGCTCATCGCGGGGTTCTTCTTCATCGTCGGCGTCGTTCTCAACGCCGCCGCTCAGGACCTCGCCATGCTCATCGCCGGCCGCATCCTCCTTGGGTGCGGCGTCGGCTTCGCCAATCAGGTTAGCCAATATAATCGCCATTATTATATCTGATTGCACATTTACTACGCCATCATCCGCAAGCACACCCATCAAGCATCGTTTTCGACCAAAGTTAGAGGGAGAAATGGCGTCATAAACCCAAGAAAAGTCTGTCATTATCCGAAAAGGGGCCTCTCTCATATGCGATCCCAGCTCGTCCAGAGAAGATAGAGGCAGAAGACGACGAGACTGGGCCATGCAAAGTCGCCCATGAGAGCATCCACATTGAATAGGATATCGACCGAAATGGTCCAGAGCTCCAGGAGGGATGAGAGAGACCACTGCCTCTGTGTGGAAATCGTTGGTTCCAATCTACATATCGCCTGAGGAAATAGGCTAATATATTCGTTAAACTCACCACCCAACGCTTCTCCTCCATTCCCTTCGCGTCCTCACTACCCACCATGTCTTGTCCGCCACTGCGGTGGACCCCTTGCTGCGCTTTCGATTTCCTCTCTCTCTCTCTCTCTCTCTCTCTCGCTCTCGCTCTCGCTCTCTCGTTCTCTCGCCCTCTCTCTGAAATTTTTGTATACATATCTCAGTCAATCTCATCTCGCTATCGCCCTATCTGCGTCTCGCTTTCTACCTCTAGGTTGACTTCAGGTAAGCTGGGACGTATGTGCTGCCGTCATATTTACAACGGGCTGAAATACTGTCCGCAGGATGATCGTCCATGCTCGGACGCATCCCATGTGTCCCGTCTAACCTGAAACCTCGAAATGATGCTCCGGGTGAGGGGTGCCGCATCCGGAGACACAGCCAAATGCCCATGACGACTACAGAACAACTAGAAAACTAGCCCCGAGAATCCAAGCCAGATTACGAAACACGATTGGTTCATCCTTTTCCTAAGCTCGGTCTTGAGATCAGAGATAGGGTTGGAGGATGGGGCAGTTCATTATCGCACAATTATTCCTATGATTTCAAGTCAAATGAACATGGTATGGCCACAGATTTTACGACACAATTCAGCTCGTATACTGAGCTTCTGTCAGCACCCACTGGAGATGAAAGAAGAGAACGTGATTCCTGGCTATTTTTTCTCCTTGAAAATCGGCTTTACTCGCACGGGTGTGGGCGCTGAGAGCTTCTATCACAGGCGGTGCCGCTATTTCTGTCGGAGGTCGCGCCCACTAGGATCCGTGGAGGGCTCAACATCCTGTTCCAGCTCAACGTCACCATCGGCATCCTCTTCGCCAGCCTTGTCAACTATGGCACCGCCAAGTAAGTCCACAAACCTCAGTTCGGACGACTGTTTGCTCATCTCTGGTTTGAGGTGGTGATGGAGGAAAATGGGCGAGAGCGCAGGATCCGCGGCGGGTGGGGTTGGCGGCTGTCGCTGGGCCTTGCGGGGGTGCCGGCGCTGCTCCTCACGGTGGGCTCTCTGCTCGTCACGGAGACCCCCAACAGTCTCATCGAGAGGGGCCGGCTGGAGGAAGGGAAAGCAGTGCTCCGCCGTATTCGCGGCATCACGAATGTGGAACCCGAATTCGAGGAGATCCTTGAGGCCAGTCGCGCCGCCCAGCAGGTGAAGCACCCGTTCCGGAACCTGCTGCGCCGCCGCAACCGGCCACCGCTCGTCATCGCCACACTCCTGCAGATCTTCCAGCAGTTGACGGGCATCAACGCCATCATGTTCTACGCCCCCGTGCTATTCAACACGCTGGGATTCAAGAGCGACGCCTCCCTGTACTCCGCCGTCATCACCGGCGCCGTGAACGTCCTCTCCACGGTCGTCTCCATCTACTCCGTCGACAAGGTCGGCCGGCGGGCGCTGCTCCTCGAGGCCGGCGTGCAGATGTTCCTCTCCCAGGTGGTGATCGCGGTGGTGCTGGGGGTGAAGGTGACAGACGTGAGGAATGACCTCGGCAAGGGGTGGGCGGTGCTGGTGGTGGTGATGGTCTGCACCTTCGTATCGTCCTTCGCCTGGTCTTGGGGCCCGCTGGGGTGGCTCATCCCCAGCGAGACCTTCCCGCTCGAGACCCGGTCGGCGGGGCAGAGCGTGACGGTCTGCGTGAACCTGCTCTTCACCTTCGTCATCGCGCAGGCCTTCCTCTCCATGCTGTGCCACTTCAAGTTCGGCATCTTCGTATTCTTCTCCGGCTGGGTCGTCGTCATGTCCACCTTCGTCCTCTTCTTCCTCCCGGAGACCAAGAACGTGCCCATCGAGGAGATGGCCGATCGGGTCTGGCGCCAGCACTGGTTCTGGAAGCGGTACCTGGAGGACGACGTGGAGAAAGACGACATGGAGAAGGAAGGGAAATGATCGCAGATCCCATCGAACCCGACCTGCGAGAAGCCCTTCTGGGTTCTGCTCTCGGGTTCGAGCTCCCACCGGCCGGTGCAGCTCGGAGTGGGGGTGAGCTCGGTGGAAGATTAGGCGTCGTTGATGATATAACCATCTATGTTTAGCAGAGGATGTCTTCTGCGACAGGCCCTCTGAAATAATCAGACTGGAATTCGGATAACGCCTATCGCCTTTGCTTCTGTGCCCATTCTCTCTCCCGACACTTGCATGCTACTCTCTCTCTCTCTCTACCTACGCGTTGGTCGGAATGCTGTGGAGTTGGTCTGGATTTGTGTTTCTCTGACACGTCAACAACTACCTCTGCTCGCCGGAATCCCAGTCTTTAGCAGGCGGCAGAGGAGATGGAAAATGACAGTCGAGATGGAAGGCCAGATTCTCCCTTTCTCAGAGAAGCTTCGCGTACTGGTCCGTAGCGGCCTGAGTCCTTGCCCCCAGATATATATATATAAATATTTTCTATAGAGGGGGGGGGAGAGAAGCACGCTGACACAGGAGGGCGACGCGTAGCAGGAGAGAGAGAAAGAGGGGAGGAAGGAAACGTGAGTGAATAAGCAGTGGGGACCGGTTACGAAGGACGGCTATAAGAAGTCGATCGGGTCTTGGTCTGGAAAAGGTGGGAGTAGAAGGGGCAAGGGACAGCTTTTTTCTCTCCTTTTATCTCGCTTCTCCTCATTTCTCCCCCTTCGAGCTTCGTTTCTCGCTTCCGCAATGGCGAACTCTGTTACCGCCAGCGGCGGTGCGGTGCCGGGGAAGAGGAAGTGCATAACTGGGTCGATCTCCCCGCCCATGTCTTTCTTCTTCTTCCTCTTCTTGGCTGTAGCCTTTTTGGGGCTGGCGGCGCCGTCGGCGGCGACGGTGCACAAGGTCGGGGACGCCGCCGGCTGGACCATCATGGGTAACGTCGACTACGCCGCCTGGGCAGCCTCCAGGACCTTCCGCGTCGGCGACACCATTGGTACACCTTCCGCCGCCGCCTCCTCACCCCATTTCGATCGAACTCCAATTTTCCTCTAATCGATGTTAGGAAGGAAAACACTCTTGTATCTGAGAAAAGTTCGACGCTTTCTTTGATCTGATCGCGGATGAATCGCATAAACCTGATACAAAACGGATTCCTGATTTTCTATTGGTGATATTTCCGTATTCATAATTCTGGGTCCTCTGATCATAAATGTCGGTGCGGTGGGATTTAATTCGACGGTGGGTTGACTCCCCCAACCGCTGACATGCACTACTTGCGCTGCCCACCGCGTCCCCTTCGTACGCATGACGAGGGGCCAAAAATCTTATCTCTCTCTCTCTCTCTCTCTCTCTCTCTCTCTCTCTCTCTCTCTCTCTCTCTCTCTCTCTCTCTCTCACTCAAAAATGGGTCTTTGAATGGATTCTTTGCTACAGTATTCACGTACAATTCGAACTTCCACAACGTGCTGGAGGTGAACAAGGTGGGCTTCGGCAAGTGCAGCGCCGCCGCACCCATCGCCACCTACACCACTGGCAACGACTCCATCGTCCTCAAGAGCTCTGGCCACCAGTACTTTCTCTGCGGCATCCCCGGGCACTGCGATGCGGGCCAGAAGGTGGACATCAACATCCTGAAGCTCTCCTCCCCCGCCCCCTCCGGTTCTCCGTCCGCCGCTCCGGCGGCGCCCATCGGCTCTCCTTCCTCCGCCCCGCCGGCGGTAGCCAAGCCGGGAGGCGCAGCAGCTCCGGCCCCACAGAGGAGCGGCGGCGCCGCCTCGGGCTCCGTCGGTCGCTACCTGATGGGATGGGTACTGTCCGCCGCCGTCGTCGTTTCTCTTTGATCTCTCCATCCACCCCACGGCGGCGCTGATGAAGAACAGACTTTAATATTTTCTGTGGTTTTATTTGAATAAATGGGTACAGACTCCAGAATGCTATCAAATCTTTACAACCTTTCTGAATTCAATAAAAAAAGTGGCGTTGACATAGAGATCAACAGTTGACTTAGCCCCGCGGATTTGCGGGAAAATATAATCTCGATGGCATATTATTTTTTGGGAATATCAACTCCCAACCATGGTTTTGTCTAGGTTCATACATACGGAAGCAAAGAATGAAACTGGACTTAAAGAAAGGAGCCACTAGCAGCAACCGACGTCCGATAACGTGGCAGACACGTACAGGTGATTTTTTTATTGGTGGGTCAACGAGGATCTTCCGTGGTTCAGATGCCGCATAAATGGCAATAACTTATTCAAAAAGACTAATAGCACAGTCAATGACTAAAAAAATAATCGATAGTCTTCACTGAACTATCATGATACGCAAGATCACGAGAGCAAGATGCAGCAAAAACCCACCACTCACAACGGCCAGAGGGGGGGGCTTCCCCAGACAGACGCTCATTTCTCGGAAAATAATGCATCTTTTATGTACAGCTTCCCTTTAAAGTTAGTCAACGGTGAGCCGCCGCCGCCGCCGCCTCCTCTATTGAACCTGGCCCGGCTGAAGCTCGTCCTTGCCCGCGAGGCATTTTCTTCGACCCATCTGCCCACCAGAAGAAGCTCCCCGTCATTTCTCGGAACAACTTACAGGAATTGAGTTACTAATATTATCATAAATCTGGAGGAACACTCACCGTCTTCAACGTCCTTCATCTGATAGTAGTGTGGAGCGATTTCTACCAGCCAGTCGGGCTTGATCTCCGTCACCTGCAGCAATTTAGCCAAGCATCAGGCCCGTCTGAATCCTCACAGAAAACAGGAGGATTATACGATCCTCCATAGACTTGCCTGCCGCATGTACTCTTTCGTCGTAAGAACCATCTCGTGGTAGACGACCCATCTGGGTAGAACCTGGATATCAGAAAAAATAATAATAATTAAAAAGGACTCTGACAGCGTAGAAAGATGCCCCATGAGGTTGACAGATGATCACCTGTGCGAGACCGGAGCTCGGATGAATGTGAACAGTTTGTGGGTTTTTAACAGTCCGGTAGGCCCCGGTCTTCTGCAACTTGGCCGTGTGATAGAAAAACCCTGAGGGGGGCAGAGAAGTCTGTAAGGGGGGTAGGCGGGCTCATGAGAAAGACAGTGGCTGGACGCGTTGGGGTATCCCCTACCAGACGTTATGGCCTTCTTTATTGCATCTGCCTCGTTGGGATTAGATGTTCGTTCGATCTCCACCCTCTCCAAGAGGCCCTCGAGCTGATCCCTAATATCCCGGGCACGTTTCATACTACGAACCTGAAGATCGGACGATAAGAGATTGTGAAGAAAAAGGCCTATCTCGTATGTACAAAGGAGTAGATAACTTCGTGTCATTTCCCCAGAAAAAATATCACACCTGAATGTAGTTTTCATAGCACCACTGGGTTGAGAAGTCGGTCTCTCTCCAAGACTCGTAGACCTGGGAAAAAAAAAGGGAAAAAAAAAAAAAAAAAAAAGCATGCTCACCACCTTAATTTTGAGCGGTAAACGCAAATCAGCAGAGCAAGATAGGACTTGGGCTGTACGTAGAGAAATTCGATCCAAGTAAACTATTGGATAAACGAACCTTCAGCAACGCAAGATGGTCTCCCACATTCCCAGTGTGGAAATTCATCCTCGCATTGTCTGCATGGACTTGCTTGTCCTTGGGCCTGTAAAATATCGAATTCCCGATCGACAGCATTGCGGCTATCGAAATTATCTCTTCAGAGCATTTATACTTATCAGACGCAACAATCATCTTCGATAGCATTGGATCAAGAGGAAACTCAGCCATCCTCCGACCCACCTTAGTCAACTCACCACGGCTATTCAACGCACTAAGAGCGAAAAGCAGTTCAAGTGCCTTCAGCAATGCTTCAGAAGGTGGCGGGTCCATAAAATCGAAGTTCACCAAATCATTGATACCGAGACTCTTGAGAGTAAGAACGACGTTTGCCAGGTTAGTCCTCTGTATTTCCGGGACCGTATTATCCTCCAAATCATGCTGATAGTTGTATGCTGTGTAGAGGCGGAAACATTTTCCAGGACCAGTTCGTCCAGCCCTGCCAGCTCTCTGCATTGCAGAAGCTTTCGATATGGGATTAATAAGTAAGGACTCCATGCCTGTGCGAGGATTGTACGACTTGATTTTACAAAACCCAGGGTCAATCACATACTTTATTCCATCTATCGTCAATGACGTTTCCGCTATATTTGTCGCCAAAACGACCTTGCGAGCCCCTTCTGGCGTTGGCTCAAAAATCTTTGCTTGAAGCTCAGTCGGAAGGTTTGCATATATAGGGCAAATGATTAGTTCTGCTATTTTTGTACCCAAACCTCTCGTCCGATGCTTCAGTATCTCATCTGCAGCTTCGATTTCCTCCTGCCCGGTGAAGAAAACTAGAATGTCACCTGGGGACTGAGTCACATGAATCTGAAGAACAGTAACAATAGCTGCATCTAAGTAATCTGCTTCCGGTGCTGTCGTGAAGTGGATGTCCACAGGAAATCTTCTTCCTGGTATCTTAAATATAGGAGCCCCATCAAAGTAATCACTGAACTTTTCAGCATCAAGGGTGGCACTTGAAATGAGCAATTTGAGATCTTTACGAAATCGAGCAATGTCCTGCACGAGAAACACGTTTTTGCTAGCCCAATATTTTGAATAAAATCATAAACCGGATAACCATCAGAGGAAGAAAATCAAACCTTAACCAAGCCAAATAAAATATCCGTGGAAAGAGTTCTCTCATGGGCTTCATCCACCATCACAACACTGATGTATCCAAAATGGAGCACGAATTAGGCCGCACGACTGTGAGGATATATACAAACACAGAAATTTGGACGATGCAACCTGTGAAATTACCTGTAGTTTGCAAGATCAGGCTCACTAAGAAATTCCCGCAGCAGCATTCCGTCTGTCATGTATTTTATGATGGTCTTGTCTGAAGTGCAATCTTCAAATCGAATAGAATACCCAACCTAATAAAATATGATTGCGATAGCAAGAGTCAGAATGAACTGTACCGTCTAAATTGAAAGGTCGAAATCGATATCTTGTCTGGAAAAGAAAACTAATCACCTCGTGACCAAGTTTAACTCCCATCTCCTGAGAGACACGAGCAGCAACGCTCATTGCTGCAACACGGCGCGGTTGGGTGCATCCAATCTACAAACAAACAAGAAACGCTAAAAATCTATGCGTCAATTCTTATCCCCTATCATATAAAGAGGAACCACAACATTGCCCCATCCCAGGAGTTGTGTCAATTACATCCCATGAGCATCTTGATATTCCATTTTCTCTAGTCTTATTGTCATAAGTTCCTAGGCCACTTACAGATTTACACACTTTTGAAAAAATTGGTAAACACTGATTATTAACAATAATAAAAAACAGATCTAACACCATTTCACAAAAATGACACCGCGGAATTACAAATGGGAAAAGGAACAAAGTATTTCCTAACCCACAGGGACATCGTTATCCGTCACCTAAAACTGGGTTATTATAAAGCCTCCGAAATAGAACTTCCACATACAACAACACAAGTGGTGAAGTCCACTTCTGTATAAGCTACACTTTTGCATGATCTCTCGTATGTGTAGGGAAAATTCGTTGACTCCACCAATCATTTTCCAAATGGTCCACAAACGCAACGCCCTCATGTCAGTCCAATGAGTTAATTATGGACGTCAAGAATGCTTTATAAAAATATCCGTAACATGTCAGGATGACAACTTTAAGAACTAGAAACATAATAAAGGAATAATGACGACTTGCTGCATATCTATCCTAATTCAGATGCACTCAATAAAGATGGCAGCAGGCTTTGCATAAAATCAAGTATATTTTCTATTCCAACCTTGAATCTAAAGCACTTCTAAAAGCTATCCGTAAATAGAAAAAAAAAATCTCAATCGTCCTCCTCACAACACAAAAGAGATCTAATCATCAGAATAACATGTCCCCGATTTAGACGTCCAAAATTTAGTCAATCACGTATGTACTTCTCTGAGTGATCGTCTTACAAAATCAGAAAGGCAAAGTAAGCTGAATGGCATTTTCTTCATCGTTTAGCCACTAAACAGAAAGAACAAATGACATGGAAAGACCCAACCTTGAAGGGCTACTTTTAAAAGAATAAATTTTAATTTTTTTATTACTTAAGCTGTTTTCTGGATCTGCGTCTTTTACTTGGTAACAATATTGGGGGATATTCCATGTACCCACCAAAAAAAAAAAAAAAAGGAAGCGAATATTAAACATTTCCTTGTCATAGGTTATTGAGAGAGTAGATTTCTTATGACTCATAATCTAGAGTAATAAATATGGGCAAAAGAACAATCTAACATTCCATTGATCAGACACGATTTAGCATGACATGTTTACTAGAAACATAAAACAATAAGGGGCACGAGTGACAAATCAATTCATACCTTCGCACGTTGTGTATACCCAGCTTCGTGAAGATATTGAGGTATTTGAGTAGTTTTCCCAGAACCGGTTTCGCCAACAATTACAAGGACCTTTGGCAGAGACATGGACAATATAAGTCACAAACAGAATATCAGTTCACCTCATCAGCTTAATTCACAAAAGGCCTTCCACAAAGGAAAAAACTAGGACAAGATTTAGGACAATATCAGGTACATGAGCAAAGTCTAGGAACCTGAAATGAAAGCATTTAATGGCGCGTCGCCAAGGCATGCAGAAATTCAATTGAAATTTAATAAGAGAGAGCAAACTATACATGATATCCAAAAATGATAAAGAAGCATACTTGGCTTCCTAGGTCTGTTTTGGTCTGCGGCATATGAACCCTGATATATATACATGAGAATTGTTCAACAACAAGGCCTTGGTCATGCTGCACAGACCCCATTCAGGTTGCATGCAAATTAATTGGACCACTGTTCCATTTGCCTGATTTACGTGCAACATGTGTCATGCTGCCAGTAGAAATAGTGGGCAATGGATTCAGAAGTGATAGCCAGGCCAGGTTTGTACACTTCTGTTCTTACAGCTGCAGCAGCCAGGTCATATTGTTCTTCTTCCTCTATTCTCTCTATCTCAATCCTTGTTCTTTTTCACCGAGAAGATTGTGTCGCCTAAATCAAACCAGTTCAAACCTACTTTCTGACCAAAGAAATCAAACCAGTTCATTCCTTGTTCTCTATTTCAATAAATCAAACCAGTTCAGACCAAAGAAGATATAGTATCCAACATAATGGGTTAAATCTGTATAGCACTCGCAATAGTCGCTAATGAATAACCTTATCTGAGAGTGCTCTGGTCACTGGTCAGGACTTAAAGGGGTATACAAGATTTGGATACCCTCAAGTTGCTTTTCCATTTAGTTAGCATTGGCATAAATATCATTTTTCTCTTTTGTGGAATTTTCTACTGAGTTTTTCTAATATTTATTAGCGTTTCTTCTCTCAGCTGCTAGCTTCGGTTTGAAACATAATATAGTTCTCTTCCATGGTGTATGGCATCCAAGTGCCCATCTACTTTCTGTACCTTACCTCCAATTCCACTCCTTTATTTTCACACGGTTTTACCTTGCAGCCACATGCAAAAGATATCAGTCCACTCGGTTTTTGAGGTTCCAGAATTGGAACCTAATCTGAATTAGCCAGCCTTGCCATAAGGGGAGCCCATGCTAGAGAGTGGGCCGAATTTACAAAGGCTCACAAATCTGCAGCCAAAAAATTGAGCAATTTCCTTCTCCATAAATCTCATCAGGGCAGAATTGTATATAGGGGTGGCGATAATGCATGGATCCGGTATTTTTTTATGAAGGAAACGACCAATGGTGGACATGTGTGATGGATGATTGAAAATCAGCTATGTCACACCAAACCATAACTGTGATGGTATCATCACGGCAACAAAGCAACCTAAACAAATTTTACTTTGCAACCTCCCACTAGAAAGGAGCAAATGGTCATTCACCACTTTATAATAAGGCAAATAAAAACAAGTTCTAGACGGTCAAATTTTAATTAAAATGCAGGAAAAATGATAAGGTTTCGCTCCTGGTCAAGCTATATAAAAAGTACACATTTGTGGACACGAAAATTCAATCCATAATTTAAATTTCAACTTCCACAGACCATGCTCAAATGCCCTGACTCCATAACAACATCTAAGACATACCCAATTCCAAGTGGTCCATTAAGGGTAAGTGTAAACAACCCATTAACAAGCGTCAAATCTGCCACGCGGGAATCAAAAACTAGGACCTGTAGAATCCCCTTTGTCCTCTCCACCTCCAACCCTTACTCCCAAAAGTTCCTGGTTTAACCGAATGTAGCCACAGGTAATGTCCTTTCTCATTGAAACCAAAGGAGTTCCGTTGCCTCCTCCGGTCGACACCCCCTCCCATCAAAGTTATTTTTGTAGCACCCGCTAAAGCATGCTTGAATCTCCTATCTTTCACCAACAAATTTTCGACCTGGCCATTTTCATTTATTACATTGTTCATCTGAAAAAATATGGTAAAATATCATTTTTCCTTAAAGGGCCAGCCAACCACTAAGTAGATAGCCCAACATTTTACCTCTATAAAAAGTAGGCAAATCTCAATCAAGGAAATTTATAATCCCGCAGGGAAATGTAATAGTATGGAAGGTATCAACTAAACTCTGATTAATGGGATACGTCTATACAATCAGCCTACATCTTCCAAAGAAACGCAAGGATATACCAGACAAGCGAGTCAAATGTACATACCTGGTGTTCATCAACAGCCTTCAGAAGGTCATCACGATACTTATAAATAGGGAGAGTTTTTCTGTCATCCTAATAAAAAAAAATGAGTAGTTATTTGGTCACCTTTACATTTACTGGAACACAGCTTCGGATAAGAGTGTTGATTTGAAAACAAATCAAAACCTAACGAGATGAAAGATCAAATCAATCACATGCCACATGTTTGAAAGACAGCAAGACGAGGAAATCAGCATTTAAAAAATGTTGAACCTGAAGCTTCAGTGACATTGAACTGGCAGCCGACTGTTCCAATGTTTCTTCAAGCAACTCATCTTCATCCTTCACATTAGAAACGGAAAAAAGGACCAATAATATGTCAATGGGACTCAAATACATTTACTATAGATTGCTATCTCTGAAGAGTCCAAGAATTCCATTCGACCTACCTTGATCCCCTCCATCACAGACTCCTTGATGAAATTGATGCCATCCTCAAATACATACCTAATTTAAAAGAATCGAAAGATGAGCATATGACCCATAAATAAAACAGTTCATTCCCACTGTTTCCGCAAAAAAAATCTAAACATATTAAACATTTAACCATACAATACAAAAGTGGGAAAAAACAGAAAATAGCAGAGAAAAAGCTTACTGATAATCTTCGGTTTCTTTCTTTCTATCCCTTGACCCAAATTTTAGAGTTGCCTTTCCTGAAATAAGATAGAACTTCATGCCAACAAATAAAGAAAAAAAATTCCACATGCATCATAAAATCAACGAGCGGTAAAAAACAAAGCGATATGATTATTGAAAAAAATCGATACCAATCTGATGCTCCTCCCAGGCTTCCTGCTCAGCAAAAGGGTTCATCTTATCACCAGCTCCACCATCCCTGAATCAGCATACCATGCAAAAAAAAGATATTACAACTACTCCAAGCATGACAAATAAAAAAGCTTATCTTTCACCTTTATTGAACATCTGCAACGATCGCTATATATATACACAAGAGATGGTGGGCACATGAGTTTTGAACTGACCTATACCGCTGCATTGCAGCAGCAAATCTTTTTTCTTGGTTCACAACCCCTTCTTGATCATATGCTTCAGGCATCCTATACTGCACAGAATAATTCACGCCATAAAAAACGCTGATACCTGAGCACTACAAACCTAATGAAGCCATATCTATATGTAGGAAATACTGTAGCAGAATATTAAAGGAAATAACAGTGACAACCAAATCATAAACCAATCCTAAGAGTAGAAATTACGAATCAAAAGATTATTAATCGTCATCCCTGACCCCAAAAGTGACAGAAAATGCACTGGATCACAGTTCAATATAACGTAAACCGTCAATTACCTCAGTAATGGTATCCAAATCCTCTGCATGTTTCTTTGCAAGCTCGTAAATTTTCTTTTTATACCTGAAAAGCAGAAAACGAAAATAACGGTGACTATTGAATGATAAACGAAAAATATGAATCGCAAGAATCTGAAACAGAACTTTTGAAGCATGAAATATTGAGGCAAGTTCCCAAGTCTTTAGCTACCACATTACTGAAATTTAATTATCTACTAACTCATTGCATGTGTGCACATCCCTCAGTGAAAATAAAATTTTATTTCGGATAAAGGAGAAAAGTAGAATATCAGTTTCACATAAACATCAATGAAATGCCATGTAAAAGAATAAAGCCATATGACGAGTAAAATCGAAAGCAACTCCCGCAGAAAACAACAAGATCCAAATCCACACTCGGAAAAGCGAAAGATACAGAAAGCAAACCCTGTCCGTACAGCCTCTCCTTTACCACCACCCAAGATCCTTAATCCCCGAATAGAGAAATCAAAAACTACGGCCAACGTCCCCCTCAAGAGTTTAGATATATAAATTCGTCTCAAAAGGGAAAAACTTGAGGTGTTTTCGCATCAACTTTCATGAAAAGCATTCTAAAAAAAAGAACAAGAAAAGAGGGGAAGCATAATTTCCAAAAAACTTTTACAAGTACAGTGTATGATGAATGTCTTTTGACCAAAAAATGAAAATAGATGCAATAAATAGTTTCTACCTGTTATCTTGTCGTTCAGCTTCAGTCAGCTCAACACCCGGGAAAAGATACTCTTCATCAAGTATGTCATCCCTTAAACAGTCAAAATATAAGAAGTTATAAATAACCATGCAATACAGCAGGTCCGCATTTGGAGAAACATTGCAATAAAATAAGCACAAAAATACCTCAACTCCTCAAGCTTCTTCTCTTTCCTTTTCTTGACATATTCCTGCCTTGAAACTTTTCTGGGAAAGAAGACATTGAATGACGAGTCAGCACAAAGATATATGCACAGAAAATAACTGTAACAGCAAAAAGCCTACAATTTCATCATCACATGAAGTCTTATGTTTGCAATCAGTTTCTTGAGTCATGACTCCTATATCTCGTCTGCTCCTAAGCTTAATAATTATAAAATTATCGAACTACAAGGCAACAGAGTTGCATCACAGAAAGCTAGTTATTTCTACATTTTTCTAGGCAGAAAGCGGCGAAAAGAGTTTCGGTGATGAGCAAAGGTTTTATTCCTCTACATCGAGGTGCTCGGATCTTAGAATGTATTATACTTTTTTTATGGGGTCTGTGCATGTGGGAGCACGCTAGAGGGGTGTGGGGGAGGGCATGGGTATGCTCCTTTCACTTAGCAATACTTACAGATATTTGGTACGCTTATTCTTTACATTGTTCCTATGAACCTCATCAAACCCGTGTCAAAATTTAACTGGGACAGGTACTCAGCGCCAATTTGCTGAAAGTTGACCCCAAGGCAGCTCGCCAAAAATAGTTGGCCGAACACATTGACCAATAATTAGGAAAAGAGACAAATTTATTGGATAAAACTAGCAGTTCAAAATAGTCACAATTCATTGATTTCATCTTTCCACGCGACCTTTCTTAACTAGGGGTCACATGGTGTACCTTTACAATTGGCATTTGACGTGAAATATTTGATCCACACCAACAAGGGAGACTTTAGGTTCTAGTCCCTTGACAGAATGGACTATAGGGTAAATAGAAATTTCCCATTTGTATTCTGACAAAAATACAAATATCTAGCCTCTTATCCTGAATTTTAATTTCTATAACTGCCATTCTAACATGCAAATAGCAAGGTATTAACTATCAATTGTCGAGGAAGAAAAAGCATTGCCACAAATAATTACAAGGGAGATCAAATGATCACCTTAGGCTAGAAATGTCATTTTCCTCCAAAGCCTTTGTTCTCCGAAGTATCTCCTCTGGAAACAAATGCATTACATTTTCGAATTAAGTTAAATATAATTTCGGAACACTTTAAAAAAAAAACATTAAATAAAATAACTGACATAACTACAGGCCATATTACCTTCCTCCTTCTTTGATAATTTCTGCTCAGTCAACTGTTAAAAAAATAAGAAAGGAAAAAAATCAGAAATAAAATCCCACATGTAAGTAACAACATCAAACACAAACAACGGATAGAAAAATCAAAACAAATGAAGACAGCATAAAAAGGGATTGTTGGCGTTTTTATGTAAATCAAATCCGTTCAATGGACTTTGGCTAACAAATGCTCTGGATACTACTTTCTGCTAGAGAAAGCAAGGCTTTAAACACCACTTAAATAATATATAAGAAGAAAATATTAAGATAAAAAACAAAGAATCATGCAATTATTAAATGATTGAATAACTCATTATTAATTATTTGCTAAGTATTAGCGTCTGCTTCACTGCCACAGCCTTTGCAAATGGCAGCATCCTAGGAACTGTTCAAGAACGAAAACAGCTGTTCATAAACAGCCACTCGGCGAATGATGCACAGAAAATTAAGAGTAAATGTGGGATTAAGTCTAACCGTTCATTTTAACACACAAGGGGAAAATAATGTTAAAGTTATTTCTTACACATTTTTTCTAATGATTAACACGGCTATTTTCAATTTCATTAATACCCTTAAAGAACCATGAATACATCACTTTTTTTCATGCAGCACAGAATTCAAAATATTCATAAATTCCATGGAAATGCACAAGTATCCTTCTAAGACAATTACTGTCACATGAAAAAAAATCGTTTAACCTTTCCTGTGGTTGTCAAAGAAAAATCCACAGACATCATAATGATGGACGATAATTCAAATCCTAATGCTCACATCGATCACTTAAAGTGGAAAAAATCAGAGCAAACCATCGTTTTTATAAAGTAGGATCACCTACTTTTTGAATATCTATTCTTGGAAAGAGGGTGGTACAACACATTCAATACAGATAAAAAAAACAAAACGGTACAATAACTTAGGCCCCAAGACATTTCATCTCCTCGTGGCATAGAGACTAGTTATCTTTAATAACATTTTGGAACCAAAGGATTGACATGCACATGAGAAAATAGTGGAGGTGGATGACCGTCAAGAAAAACAACGACAACGTCAAATATACCTTCCGGGTTGCTGCGGCATCCCTCTCTTTAATGTTTCTCTCAAGTTGTGCTCGCTCTTCTTGATCCCGCCTCATTGCTTCTTCTGACTGCATTGGCATATGAACTCAAAATTCGTTATGACAAAAGAATAACGAAAGTTGGAATTGGGATTTTATACAGAATCTCATGTAGCATTACAAGGAAAGTTGAATTAGAGGTTTTTTTAACATAAATAAAGCCTTTTTATCAATGATAATCCACATGGCTTATTTGATGGTCAAGGGCAGATAAGCAAGGAAAATCCTACACCATAGACTCTGATTTGGTCAGTGCATTTGGAGCAAAATGGAGAATTTTCTACTTATCCATAAGACAAATTAGGCAACATAGAATATGGAGATGATGCAGGCATCTTCTGAAAGAAAATGAAAGGAACATGGAGTACACCTTTGTTTCTAACATTACTGAAATGGTATTAGGATAGCAAACAAACGTTTATAGGTCTAATCTGGTGAAATAACTGCATTTCCATACTGAATAAACAAGAGAATAGATTTCTACAAGCGACACAAAGAAATGAAATGTTAGATAAGCTGAACAGAACAGCGCCTGACTTTTTATTTTCAAAAAACCCTGCTTCCACGCGCCAGAAACTCCATCGTGTAGAATTATAATTTTCAAACAACTTCAAAATAGGCCAAGGAAAAATATTCTTGATATCTAGCGATGAAGCAGCAGCAGCAGCGGCAGCATGACGGGAAAGTTTTTCTACAGCCCTGGGCTTCAATAAAGAACACTCAGCCACCAACTTTTGATAAAAGGAGTGAGATCTTACTTCATAACCGTCTTCATCATCATCACTTTGGGAAGTGCGTCTTCGGACTTGCCTCACATTTTCCATTTTTACTTGTACCTGCAACACCGCACGAAATCAAACAAAAAGTAAGGAAACATTGAAAGGATGATAAATCTCATGTCTTACCGCATCAAGTAAAAAGTGATCCTATCAATGAGAATAAAGATTATGCCTCATCATCTTCAATTTCTTGAGCTTCACTCTTTCTCCGAAAGTGCTTCCTGCGGGAATCAGACTTTTCTGGTTGAGAAGTAGTAACTTTTGCAGGCACATTCTCACTATCTTCATGATCAGCATCCAAAAGTTTATAGGTCTTCTGCTTCCTCACCAACGAAACAGCTTCTTTTTCTTGTTTCTGGTAACTCTGTTGCAAGTTAAAAAAAAAACATTATAAAACACATAGACGGATACTTAATGTTGTAATACTAAATACTCATATCAGAGATTCGAAAGTCAACAAATAAATACCAAGTCAACACATTAATGAATGAACAACGAAACTCTGTCTGAACTTTGATGAAGACCTAGATATAATTCCTCCCAGCAGAAAATAACATGAGCTAAGTTTCATAGACCTAATACCACCACTGTCATGAACTCTCATAATCCAAATTGAATTGGACCAACTTGAAGTCATTCTGTCAGATTTGACCTTTGGATCAATCCTTTTGCGATACTCAGACATGGAAATGCACGTGTACCAACCCACCAATCCTTCTGCTATACTCAGAAATGGAAATGCATGTGCACCAAGCGAAAGAGCTCAGAGGAAAAGTGGGTAAAGGAGAAATCCAATTTCGACAGTTGCGATTGGCAATCAAAGTGGAAAAAAAAGCAAATGTAGACGATGGCACAGGGAGTTAAATAAGATCGGCCACCACATGCTTGCATGGGGCTGCAGAGTCAAGGCCCAAATAATCATCTGATATCACTAACTATCTTGTTAAGCATTTACTGTTCAACATGTTTTAAGATCGTTTTAACACCTGTCATTTGCATGAACAAACTATATGAGGTTCTGGGAGCTTATCGCAAAAGGCGTATACAAGCTTCAAATAGGCAATGTTTTTTCTGTGCTCTAAAGATACAGTTTTAAAGCACAATTTCCCAGAAAGATTCTTCTTGCCGAGGTCTGGCTGGTGAACCCTTCCTTCACCTTTCCACTCCATCAATGAATCAAACACTATAGCTCATCTTCAAAGATAACCAAGAACCTGATGGGCGCAAATCTACCAAAACTCCGAGAAAAGAAAAGTGGCACTCATAAAATCCCACGAATCAGTCCACCCCATGTTTAGCTCTGATATGGCAAAGAATCAGCATTTAGTATTGTGATATGCCCACATCACTTACTGAAATTCAAGGGGATTGACAGAGATAAGTTCTGCACTCAGAACCTAATGATAAGCTAAAAACCCAACTGGACATGGTCTTCAGCACAACTCTTATCCTTGTATAACTCAGCTTATAAATCAAAATTTTGATGATTAAGTTAAAAGCAATCATCATCCATCACTCAATTATAGTGCATCCGCCAATCAAATACATAGCTCTACAGGTTTTATGAAAGATTTATAGAAAAGAAGGAAAAAACTTAAAATAAGTTGTAAATTTCCAAACACCAGGGCTGTTTTCCTCAAAAACAATATTATACATTATTATCCAGATCAAAACAATGATCAAACTGCAGTTGTCGATGGCTAGTTTTTCCTTTAAGGGGTTTGTCTACCCCTTTTTGAGGCATAGACAACCCCCCAGAGTTTGCAGGACTGCTGTCTCCCTTACACTGTGCTATAACTGTCCTTCAACCTGATTAAGCCTGCACATTGGATAAACCCCAAAGTTTCAAGCAATGGCCACGTTGAAGGAAAACCAAGGCCCAGACCCTTCAAACCAATCATATGGTCCCAAATATATTTTTTTTTCTCTAACGACATGGAACCAAACATTTTGGAGAGGTATGCTGAATACCATAGATTAGATACATGCAGTGTACAATCCATGCCCACGGGCCACATAATTTCCAGGTTCCTAAATTCTTGATAGTAAAGCAAATGTTCAATAGTCAGAAAATGGGCATCATCTACATCAAATCCATAGACTTTAGAAAATCCTTTTTCTACATGTCTACCTACAAATGTCTGCAAGTACTAAGAAAACCATAGCTAATATAATCCTCAAAAACGAGATAAACACTTGACAGTATGCTTGGCCTTAAATACATCAGGTGGGAATACGCACAAGATAAAATCAGGCCATTACTCAGTAATGCTGACTCAGGTAGAAACTTACACTTAAACCCATTTGCTTATGTGGCACCTTAGCAAAGATCTTATCAGCAAACGACCGGGTCTCAGCTGATAGAGATGCTCCAGACTCTACAAGCTTGCTAATGATTTCGGCAGGTGATGATGCCTCCTTGGCTGCAAAAATGACAGGCATTTGACTCAGAATAGGAAAGGAACAGTGTATGAATAAGCTTTGAAAAAACTAGTCATCTTGTCGTCAATACATACATATTCGGATGATGTACTTGACCACTAAAGGTTCAGAGTAACCCATCAGTGTCATCAGCTGATCTGACACCCACTGCCTCAAGAGCTTGTCATCTGATGCCATTTATCTCTTCTGCTCTCTGGCCTCTTCTCGTCACGTGAAACAATTTAACCAGTTGAATTACCAGAAAAATGCAAAAGGGGTCGAATGAACAGAGAATGGAAGACAATAACAGCCTATGCTTTGACAGAAGAGACCAAAGTAACCAAATCAGTCTCTAAAATAACATTGTGGAAAAACCACAAGAACGGTGAGGAGAGAATAGAGAGAGTAAGAGACAAGGAAGGAGAATGAGAAGGTAAGGTAGGTCGATTACAGGCCGATTTTTTTTCCTGACGTCGTGGAGGACAGACCAGCTTTGAAGAGGAAAAATCCGGGCGTGTAAGGTGCAGGACTATACACGCTGTTCAGTAGGATCCTAACGATCTGCCTCCCCCCTTCCGTCTTGGTAGATTTGGGGCCGAAAACCGGCGAAATGGATGAGACGAACTTGAAAGCCTACCCCCCACAATAAGGTCAGCTTGGGAGGGAGCGCGGGGAAAGGGGGCGAGAGAGAGAGAGAGACGATGCAATAGACCAAAATCTGCGTATTCGGGCCGCCGTGAATAACATTAGAAGACTAAATTAAACTTCTGAGCCGGGGAATAAAAGATGGTGCCCGCGTAGCGTGATCCTTCTCGAAATAGGATTCATTCGACAAAATTTGCGGGAAAAGCGAAAGGAAATAAGTGACTCTCGCACCAACCAGTTCTCCTTTCTGTTGTCGCTGCTGATATCTGGGAAGAACGAGCAGGTCGGCCGGAGCGCACGCCTGCCGTGCGCGGGCGCCGCGCCGGATAAAAACTCACCCACCTCCCCGCCGCTACTACCGGGCAGCGCTGCCGATGCCTGCGGTTTGGGGAAGGGAACAGGAAGAGCTCTGGAGGAGGTTCTAGCCCCGTGAACGTGTAGGGGTCGTTTTGCCGCCTCTGCATTCGGGACCGGCCGAAGAATGGAAGCCGGCCAGAGGGATACTACGATTAGCGTGGGGGACAATAAAAATACAAATAAAAATAAAAATATAAAATATAAATACAAACACAAATAAAAAATACAAATACAAACACAAATAAAAAATACAAATACAAACACAAATAAAAAATACAAATACAAACACAAATAAAAAATACAAATACAAACACAAATAAAAAATACAAATACAAACACAAATAAAAAATACAAATACAAATACAAACACAAATAAAAAATACAAATACAAACACAAATAAAAAATACAAATACAAACACAAACACAAATAAAAAATACAAATACAAACACAAATAAAAAATACAAATACAAACACAAACACAAATAAAAAATACAAATACAAACACAAATAAAAAATACAAACACAAACACAAATAAAAAATACAAATACAAACACAAATAAAAAATACAAATACAAACACAAATAAAGAATACAAATACAAACACAAATAAAAAATACAAATACAAACACAAATAAAAAATACAAATACAAACACAAACACAAATAAAAAATACAAATACAAACACAAACACAAATAAAAAATACAAATACAAATAAAAAATGCAAATACAAATTAAAATGCAAGTACAAATAAAAATTAAAATACAAGTACAAATACAAAATAAAAATACAAATAAAAATACAATAAAAAATGCAAATACAAATACAAATACAAATACAAATAAGTAAAGCTCGTCAATTTCCTCAAAAATTGCCGCCACCCTCCCCGCAGGTTGGTTCCCATGTTTCAGAGCCAGTCTCGAAAAATATTTACTGGAGTTAAATATGAGCACATAATTATTTTCCATATTTTTATACACTCCGAATTTTCCCCTTTCTCTTAGTCCAGCCACCTTCTATTCCTTGCGCTTTAGATAAAGTTTAATTTTTTTAACATAAGTAAGTGAAAAATAAAAAAACATAGAAAAGACGCTATTTTCAGCTAAATTAATAAAATTATTTTAATACTATTTTAAATGTAATAGCGAATTCTCCACGTTAAAACCGTGCCATTGGGAATTATCGTTAATATAAAAAATATAGAAAATTTTAAAGTCCGCGAAAATGATTCACGAGGAATCACAAAGATTCTTCCCACTGTCGTCACTCACATGTAATATTTTTTTTCTAAAATGGAATTTGGCTAAAAATAATCGAGTTATTGAGTATTTATCACCCAAAAATTGCATTCGATACGGTGAATCTTAATCTACTAAATTATTGCGGGTTTTTTCAGAAAGTGGATGGGTTTACTAAAATCAATAAATAGTTTAATAACACAAAACTGTCCAAATTTGATATCGTTCTCGGATGGCGAGCTTTTCAAGATGGAATTTCTCATCTGTTTTAAATAAATAAATAAAAGAGTAGAGAAGAGATAGAATTGAAGGGAGTTAGCCAGATGTTTACAACATCCATCTTCCAGGGGAACCAGCTACCACAACAGACTCAGGCATGACCAGGCTCCTGGTCGCGGTCCATGTACCGCTTCCAGTACCAGTGCTTCTTCCAGACTCGGTCGGTCATCTCGTCGATGGGCACCCCCTTCGTCTCCGGCAGCAGGAACACCACAAACAGGCCCATGAGCACGATCCAGGCCGCGAAGAAGAAGAAGATGCCGGCACGCATGTGGCACATCATAGAGAGGAACGCCTGGGCGATGATGAAGGTGAAGAGCATGTTGGAGCTGACGGCGAAGGCGTAGCCGGCGGTGCGGGTCTCCAGGGGGAAGGTCTCGCTGGGGATGAGCCACCCGAGAGGGCCCCAAGACCAGGCGAAGCCGGATATGAACAGGCAGATGAGGAGGACCACCGCCAGGGAGAGGGACTTGTTCAGGGAGCTCGTCGCCGTCAGGTGGGTCGCAAGGATGGCTCCGATGGCGGTCTGGGAGATGAGCATCTGCACGCAGGCCTCGAGCAGCAGCGCCCTTCTTCCGAGCCTGTCGACCAGGGCCACGGAGACGACAGTGCAGGCCACGTTGAGCGCCCCTACGATGAGCGACGACAGCAGGGAGGAGTCGTTCTTGAAGCCCATCGTCTGGAAGAGGACGGGGGCGTAGAACATGATGGCGTTGATCCCCGTGAACTGCTGGAAAACCTGCATGACAATGGCGATCACCAGCTGCGGCCGGCTGGAGCGCTTCATGAGGTTGCGGAAGGGGTTCTTCACTTGCCGAGCCTGCTCGCTGGCGCGGACTAGCTCCTGGAACTCGGCGTCCACCTTGTTCACCCCCCTTATCTTCTCGAGCATCGCTCGGCCCTGCTCCAGCTTCTGCCTCTCGATGAGGCTGGTGGGCGTCTCCGTGATCAAGAGGGAGCCGAAGCACAGGATGCAGGCCGGCGCGCCGGCGAACCCTAGCGCCGCCCTCCAACCCCACGGGTGCTTCTTCGACATGTAGTAGTTCACGATGTTGGCCACCAGTATTCCGATGGTCACGTCGAGCTGGAACAGGATGTTAAGGGCTCCCCGGGTCTTCACCGGCGCGATCTCCGACAAGAACAGAGGAACCGCCTGCAAAAGAAGTAGAATGAAATAAGATTTGTGATAATATGACCTGGCAGAGGATCGATCGACGAGATGGACCTGGTTGGCGAAGCCTACTCCTATGCCGAGGAGTATCCTTCCGATGATGAGCATCTCGATGTTCACGGCGAAGGCGTTGAGGAGGACGCCGACCAGGAAGAAGAGGGAGGCCGCCTGCATGGTGGGCTTCCGCCCCAGTTTGGTGCACATCCTCGAGGCGAAGAAGCTGGAGACGAGGGCGGCCAGGTAGAGGGACGAGGTGAAGAGCTGCAGGGTGTGGTTGTCATACTTGCAGTAGTTGTCCTCCTTCGCTCGGTGTTTCCTCACGTACACTTCTGGGAAGAACTTCTCCAGGAAGTCGTCCATGGACGTTACACCACCTGTCGTCCACCAATATCATCATCATTTACACACTCTATTTGGAGGGAGAGAGAGAGAGAGAGAGCAAATGGAAATAAGGCATTATTCTTTATCTTCATGCCGATAAACTGGTATCCATATATATGAACATCAAAACCATTCCGATGAAGCTGTGGCTGAATATATCTATCTCATTGGATTAGATTATTAATTAAAAACCAGAAAAATATTGCCGGGAGATGTCTAAATGTAGCAAGTTCTGCCGAGATCCATGCAAACCAGAAGGAGACGACGCAGAGTGTTGCCGGATCTGGAGGCGGCACCACCGTTTCGATGGCCATTACCTGAGATCCCTATGTCATAGCCGAACATTAGCCCCCCCGACGCCGCCACTATGCCGCAGATGATCACGTAGAAGGTGATCTTCGCCTCAAACTCCACCGCCGCCCCGGCGGCGCTGGACATTGCGACCGCCGGCATGCTTCCCTCCCTCGGATCCCCCTCCCCAAGAAGAACCACCAGCGGGGGAGGAACGAGGAAGAGGAAGCCGAAGAAGCGAGAGAGAGAGAGAGAGAGAGAGGAGAGGAGAGGGCAGGAAGCTGAAGGGAGAAGACGAGGGCCCAAGGGAGTGATCTCGCAGGGGAGGGGATGGCTATAAGTAGACGCGAGACGGATCGACTCGAGATGCACCCTGCCAAATTTGCAGTCGTTAATGGCTCCGATATTTTGGGAAACAAGATGAGGAAGGAGGATTCTTCCGCAGCCTCGCGGGGGAGTTTGAGAGAGAAACGGATAAGCGCAGTAATATCGCAGTGAGAGACGGAGAGGGGAAACCGTCATCTCCGAGAAGAAGTTTATCCTGACCCTAACGGATCATACGGCGACCTCCGGTCAGCTGCTCTCCTCACGGCGGAGCCCTGCGATCGGAGGGGGAGCTACGCCGCTCCGCACCTTGCGGAACAGAAGCAGGTTGCAAGCTTGCCGTTGAGTCAGCGCGATCACCACGGGGGCGGCGGCAGTATGGCGATCTCTCTCCCCTTATCCGTTCTTCCAGGCCTGGGCCAAACCCAGTCAAAGGACCGAGAATTTTATGCCGCCGGGTTCGGAGAGGAAGAACTGCGGCCACACGTCGACGCCATCGCGGTACATGGATCTTCTCCGAGACAATGGCCATCCGACGTTCCCCGCGACTGCATCATCTTCAAAAAGGCCGCGGATTTCGCGGAGATCATTCGATGATCAGAATCTTTTACTCCCGCATGCCCGGGACTCGATCTAATTTTAGTATAATGTTACCCATTCGGATGATCCTGGATTTCCTCGTCGGATGGCGCTCACCTTCTGCTCTAGAGCTCCCAAGAACCCTAATCGTCCGCAGTCAGGACGAAGGATAGTCCTTTTCCTATTTGTGAAACTGTTTTTGCTTCCGCTGGAGGCCTCTGATTCTCTCTCGATTTTCGTTTGCTCTGTTTGGAATTATTTATTTGACGAAATATAGATAATTTAATTGAATTAAAATACTCACTACATTAAGCAATCGAATACACGATCAAATTATCAGTGAGAGAGAGAGAGAGAGAGGGAGGAATTAAAAATAAAATTTTCTATTAATTACTCGATTTCAGCATGAATGTGGAGTAAGGGTATATTTCGCAGCCAGCACACAGGCTGACGTCATTGTGACGTGAATTTAATGCAGGACACAAGAATGTATCCAATATTTGATATGCCCCCCATTTCGTACTCCATGGTCGTATATATAATATATAATATCATATTGGTAAAACAATATTACTTTTAGGAGAGTTATTGCGAAAATAAGATAGTTTGTCAAACTTGACGAGGCCCACGGCAAAGACCAGGAGTACTTGCGTACTTGCCTCTCTATATACTCCGAGTCTTTGCCTGGTCGCTCTTGCGCGGAAGGAAAGCGAGCCTCAGATTGCGAGGAGAGATGGCGGTCGGAATAGAGGTGGAGATCACAAAGGCGAGGACAGACAAGAGAGAGTACCGGAGGGTCGTCCTCTCCAACTCTCTCGAGGTTCTTCTGATCAGCGATGCGGACACTGATAAGGTTCCATCCGTTTTCCACTTCCCCGTTTTCCGTTTACTTTTCGCGCGTCGCATCCATCTAAGGCATAATTTTTAGCCACTTGCTTATCTGCTGCCCGTCGTTGCTTCAGTCAGTTCTCCATTGGATTCCATTTTACGACATGTATGAAATTCGAAGGGTTGATTTTTCTCTTATCTCATTCACGTTTACATATTGTGGTAGGCTGCTGCTTCTATGAATGTTGATGTTGGCTCGTTTTGCGATCCTGATGGACTCGAGGGGCTGGCTCATTTCCTTGGTAGGTGGTTCTCCACGATTCTGGAGTGAAAATTCAAAAAAAAACTGTAAGGAGATCGAAATGCATGCACTTTTTATTACCGTTCTGTATGAATCTGTATTGCCAAGGTAGATTTTCGTTTCAGTCAGTACTGGTGTGATATATTTTGAATAGCTAGTTGTCTAGTGATCGGAAATATCCTGATACAGAACCCGGATAGTGCTTTCAAAGTGTGGTATTCTGAGAGGGATTTGGTAATGAAAAATAGTCCAGAGCCTATCTCTTGATATGTCTCAATAAATATGTACGTGCACAGATAATCTATATCTGCAAGTATCAACCTGTTCATCTTTCTTTGTTTTTTGATTTTTTTCGAAAGGTGTTAGTACTGTGTAATCATTGAAGGGTAAAATTAGAGGATTTACATCCACTGGTTATCAAGAGACTGCGTGTACATGAGCTATATGATACCTGAAGATGGTATAGATCATATTATAAATCCAACTTAGCTAGAATAACAAATATAATGATTTCCTCATTACCAGAAAATCTCAGATGCTCTTTGATCATGTCACACACACCCACATAAACACTGTGACAGTGAGGGGCTTTCTTTTTGAAAGTATGCACGTTCCTCTAGTTTGCGCTAAAGAGAAGCCTCCAGTTTTATGATAACCTTCCTATGGCCAGTACTAATCCCAATTTAACCATGATTCGTCCATAGGACTTGTCCTCTGTTGTTGTCTACCTAATGTGTGGTCTACTTTTGGCAAATATCCCAAAAGAAGTTACATGTCATGTACGAATTCTCCAAAAATTCGGCTCTGTTGGGAAAGTGAATTTTGAAATATGATTGGCAACGTGGTGTATTGTGACTTTGCCTGCTATAATGGAATGAGATGACAAAAAATATTTCTTTCTATCTTGAGTGCCACATATATGCCTTTAGCCAAGCAGGGGACCATTATCCTAGTAAGCTTAGAAGATTTTTAGTCATTGAATCCTCTCGCTGAGGTTTTTATTACTCAGAAGGACATCCACTGTTCTTCTCTATTCCCCATGATAAAAAAATTGTGCAACAGTGATTATAGGACATGTTATCCAGAACTTATGTTATCCAGAATTGAGTGCTAAATGCTGAGGTCCCACATCATGCGCCCTTCCTGTTATAGTTTTTGCTCCATAATTCATGTTAATCATTATGCCAACCACCACAACGTCTGTAGCTTGAGGGATGTCCTTCCTCAGCCTTTGAGGTATTGCTGATATAATTAGGCTTTTTTTGATCCATACTCTTTTTTTGTCACAGAGCTTCGTTGCAATCACTTTGAACCAAAGTCCCTCCTCCTCCGTTCCCAATTTATATAATTTTTTTGTATACTTTGTTGGTGTGAGTAAACTGGAATTTTTTTTGTCACCTTGATCTCAATATTTGCGAATCTTCCTTTTCCTTCTGCTGATAAATTTATATAATTTCTCAATACTCGTTCCAGTCTTCAATCACTTGCTTCTCTAGAGATCTGGAGTTGCCTGACGTTTTTGTCTATGTTTATCAGTTCTTATGCCTTCAGATCCATATGATTCCTGATAAAATGACTATGCCGCTATTGTTACTCCTATCTCTTAGTCCTTTTTCTTCTTTTGGGGTTGAAATTCCATTCCCCTAACTTTTGAACTGGAGTTCATTCAGTTGAAGTTATTTCATTTCCTAACTGACAGAATCTGTCTTCTGTCGGTTAGGAAGGGCGTATCTCTAACGTTTCCCTCCAAAAAGATCTGTATAGACGTTTAAAAGCATACTATGGAGTTCATCTCTATTCTCCACTTTCTATCCCCTTTGTGTAATCGACTTTTTATTTTATTTGAATGGGCCACCGTTGAGAAATAAGATGAATTTCCATTTCATTTGTCTATGCTTCTTATGGTCGTGTAAGTAGGCAACTCTTTCCGCCACTAAATGATGGAAGCTAGTAGAATTTGCATAGAATGTACCATTTAAACCACCTGATGATGTCAATGGATCCTTCTGATCCTTATACCGGGTCAGTCACTTCTTTCGATGAGTAGCTGCTCTTTTCTGTCAAAATAATCTCTGATGAGAGCACTACATACGTCAAATGTCAGAACATCAAAATGATTTTAAAAGGAAGCCCATTAATTAGCTCTTGCCTTGCCCTACTACTATAGTAGTCCAGAGCCCTTCTGACAGTTGTTTTGAGAACATTACCTTGATGCCTCCAATCACACTGTTGGTGAGATATCACTTTATCAGAAGGATCTTGTGAACAATGGTGTTAAACAACAAGTTTATTTATCAAATGCTAGTTGGTGGATTCTTCTTATGTGGTTCCTCTAAAACTTTGTGGTTCTGTTTCCACTGAAGGAAAATTACCTACCATGTTTCCACTGAATTGGTTATACATGGAGGTGCTTTGTCTGGTTCCTTTGAATTTAGAACTGACAATGCTGTAGTCATATCTCAATGCAGTTATGTTTGCTGTCCTACAGTGGAAAACAATTTTGTACTAATCGCTAACCTTTCAGTGGTAGATTTTCAGAACTCTAGCCATTTTATTCCCTTCATTGTACACTCTGTGAAAAGATATTGCTAGATGATATTTAGGATCGCAGTTGGGATAACACCCAAAATATATTTGGAGTTTAATAGATTCATGTGCCCTGATTTCCATCATCAAATTGCTGGCTTTGAGTTTATTCATTTTAACAGTCACAATGAACTTTCTCACGTTTTCATGCTGCCCTTGTGTCAGATTTCTCATTCTGTCATGGTACCTCTCAATAGATGTTTGTAATGAAAAATGAAACAAACCTGAGAAAAGGCGTGGAATTCAAATTAATTATATTATTTATGCTGAGACTAATGCTCAAAATATTTTAAACCTAGTGTGTTCCAGATAATATCATCTTAAACCTTTACTCATGAAAATTTCGATGTTACTCTATAGAATAAACTTCAAGGTTGATTTTGAACATCACAAACTTATGTGCATTGCAGAACATATGCTATTTTATGCTAGTGAGAAGTATCCGTCAGAGGGGAGTTACATGAAGTTCATAGCAGAGGTACTTCTGGTATCCCTTTTTTTCAGATGCTTGTTTGGTAGCTTGTTTCGAGAAGCTTTTAGCTGTGCATGACATGGGCACCTCTGTTCTAAAACGTTTGTGTTTAGGTCAAGTGAATAAAGTTTTGGGCACTCCAGAATACTTCATTTGATAAATATGCTACTCCTCAGTGCTAGTTTTCTTAATCCTGAGGCTTGCCTACCTATTTGTTTTTGTGCACCTATAATGCATGTTCTGATTCATGTTGCTTATCCATTTCTTGGTCCGTCACGAATATTACACAGTTCGAATTTACAGTTTCAGTAGGTTCTAGGCCATTCTTTTCAACTCACCCAGACTACTCCACCACTGACGGTTCATAACCACTCTTTTCAACTCACTTAGTGAAACCATTATGAAGAAACATCTGAAGGTTGAGCTTTCTCCTCCGTTCAATATTCTGTTCCATTTTCCTTCATTTTGGATGATTTAGGCATGCTATCAGATTATTTATGCTCTACGTGAACAGGAATGCCCACAAGTTTCAGCATTTCACAATTGTTTTTGAGGTTTATCCCCACACCATTTTTCAAAATAATGCCATGTTTTCTTTTTTTGAGAAAATGGGTAGTTCATGTGAAATTATTTATCTTTGGTATGTATGATCCTAAAAAATATTTTACTTCTTCAGATTGGTATATAATGTCTCCAACTAGTAATTTGCACAATTGATTTTCCGATTGTTTGATTTTTGATGATTAGGCTGGAGTTTGCCTCATTATTGTGGTATACATCTGGATTTGATCATATCTTCGTGCATTTAGAGCTGAATGATGCCTTCTTATTTAGGACGCAACCTCTGTTTGGATGGTATATCTCAATTGATTCGGGTGGTGCCTCCGGGTTTGATACAAACTCCAATTCGTATTAGATGGCTGAGTCAGTACTCAGTTGTCACTTTGCTCATGATCTGATATGTCTTGGCATCTGAAGTCTGAAACCCGACAGTGTCATATTAATTGGACTGAACTTGTAAACCATATTTCTTTGTGTGCTCATTGTGTAATGTCCCTATCACTGAAATTGATTCAGGGAGCTCTGCTATTGACCCGTCCTTTTTCCTTTTTTTTCCCCATATCAGTGATGCTGTGAACAATGCATTGAATTTTCTTCAGTAATGTTTTATTTCCAATGATTTTTTTAACCACTTCCAAAAATCAACAACCTAAGTGGAATTGGACCAGTTTGGATCCAACTGAATCATAGTTTGATTAAACAAAATTGGCTATGAGCTGCCCAAATGTTGTCCCGTTCTGTGGTTCAAGGCCGATTACGTGATATTTATGTAGAGGCCAATGATTGATTGTTTTTATATTTCCCTAGATTCTCAAACATTGTAATGTTTTCTTCCTTTATAATATTGATTCTACTTAACAGTTCAAACCTCATATGCTAACCTCATATGCTTCCACTCGCTCTGCACATGATGTGAGCTAGTTAAGTTAGTTCTGTTTCCTAGGCAGAAGAAGCACATTCTACTTGTGGTCCTGTGACATATGGCATCCCAGTGGCTGATAGCAGCACTCCATTTTTTCCTGGCAGCCAACGCTTTTCTTTTTCTACTGAGCCTTTTGTCATCTCCTATGCATAAAAAACTCAACCTGATATGTTTGTGGTATATAATTTATAAGAAAGTGAGATTTTGATTCTATTTAAACTATCAACTTTGTAACTTACTCAAAAGAATAGGGAGAGAACACTCTCCTAATCGAGGAACCCTAGTATTTATACTAGGGTCTTAATGTACAGAAGGTGCTACTTCGGCTCAAACTACTAAATGGGCCAACTTGACTTAACTAGACTAAAGACATAACTTTAATAGCCTTCCTCAAGCTGGAGCATATATATCATAAGCTCCCAACTTGTTATAGAGAAATTTCACCATATGACCATTTAGTGACTTGGTAAACATATCAGCAAGTTGATCCTTAGAGTTAACATTCATGGTAGTGATGATCTGTTCTTGGATCTTCTATCTAATAAAGTGACAGTCAACTTCAATATGTTTTGTTCTCTCATAAAATACAAGATTGGAGGCAATATAAATCTCTACTTAATTATCACAATTAAGCTTCATAGGACTTGAATGAAGAAAGTACAATTCTTTCAAGAAAATGTCTGACCCATACAAGTTCACATGTAGTGTGTGCTGTTGTCATGTATTTTGATTCTACATTTGATCATGAGACCACATATTATTTCTTACTTTTCCAAGAAACAAGATTGCCACCAAGAAAGATACAATAGTTATTTATAGATTGTCTATCTAGATTATAGCTTGCCGAGTCTACATCTGAAAACCCTCGAACTGTGAGATGACCATACTTCTTGTATAGTAATCATTTGCCTAGATTTCTCTTAAGACGTCTCAAAATCTAGATAATTGCATCTACATGTTTTGTATGTAGTTGTTCCATGAATTGACTCACCACACTAGTAGCAAAAGAGATATATGACCGAGTGATAGTCAAAGAATTAAATTTGCCAACTAGATGCGGATATCTTCTTGGATCCTCCAACATGTCACCTTCATCAAAACGATAATTTCAAATTAGGATCTATAGGAGTAGTACTTGGTCTCATACCTAACATGTCTATTTCTAATAGAAGATCAAGGACATACATTTGCTGATTGATTGCAATTCCTTCCTTAGATCAAGCATCCCAATCCCCATAAAATATTTAAAATTGTTAAGATTTTTTAGTTTCAAATTATCCTCTTAAGAACTGCTTGAGTTTAGAAATGCTCTTATGATCATCTCCAGTGATAATCTTATCGTCAACATAAATAGTCAACATAATTCAGCTAGTAGATTGTCTATAAAAAACAAAATGATCTATCTCACATCTGTGAAGATCAAACTTCAATACAATACTACTAAATTAGCTAAACCAAGCTTGTGGCGATTGCTTTAGTCTATAAAGAGATTTCCTCAAGTCACAGATTAAACTAGATTTTCTTTGTGCAACAAAATCAAGTGGTTGCTCCATATAAATCTCCTCATGTAAATCACCATGTAGAAACATATTTTTGATATCTAGCTGGTATTTTTGAGAACCGACTAATACTAAGAAGATCCATACCAAAGTAATTTTGGCAATTAGAAAGAATGTTTCAGATAAATCTTTGTCATATTCCTAAGTGAAGTCCCTAACTACTAAATGGGTCTTCAATCTATTCACAGAACCATCTAGACCAACTTTGACATTGAAGAACCCACTTACATCCAACCACATACTTCCCAAGTGGCCGTGGAACTAAACACCATGCACTATTCTGCTTAAGAGTAGCCATCTCTTCCTCTATTGCTGCACACCACCTAGAATGACCAAGAGCCTTTGAAATATTCTTAGGGACAGGTAAATCTGATAATGTTGAGATAAATGAAGAATAGGTTGGAGACAAATAAATAAAATTTGATATGTTGACGAAGTGATAGATTGTAACATTTATACCTTTTTTTAACACAAGAATATCCTAAGAGGATGCACTTCATAGATTGGGATGAAGTTTATCTTAACCAACTCTGAATTTGTGTACAAAATAGACACATCTAAATATTTTGGGTGGAATATTATATAATAGCTCTCTTGGATAAAGGACAGAATAAGGAAATTTGTTGCTTAACACAAAGGATGGCATTTGGTTGATCAAGTAGCTGTGAGTACAACATCTCCCCATAATTCTACAAGAACATGCATATGTAGTAGAAGTGTGCAGGCAGTTTCACTGATATGTCTATGTTTTTTTTCAGCAACCCCATTTTTTTGAGTAAGGAGACATGATGATTCATGAAGTATTCCATGATGGTTTAGGTATTGAATTAATGGAAAGCTGAAATATTATTTTGCATTGTTACAACGTAGCACACATGATTTTCTCAAATTGGTTTTTAATTTTCAGCACAAAATGAGCAAAAATAGAGAACAACTTAGATATGTCCTTCATGAGATACAACCATGTAACATGTGATTGATCATCAATAAAGGTAATAAAATACTTGAAACCAAGTTTAGATGTGACATGTAAATGAACTAAATCGAACACTGATTTTGCTCGATTACAGGTTTGTGACCCAAAACTAGAATGCTAGTGTTTTCCTAGATGGCATGACTCACACTCTAATGTTTTCAAACTAGCAAGATTAGGAGCTAATAACTTGAGCTTACTAAGAGACACATGACCCAACCGACTATGAATTTGAAGTGGTGATGCAGCAACACAAGCGATTGGAGAAGCTTTACCCAAATAATATATTCCTCTGTGCTCATATCTTTCTTCAATTGTCTTCCATGTCTTCAGGTCTAGAATAAAACATGAGTCAAGAAGAAAAGTTATGATAGTTTGAAGAGCACCTGTGAGTTTACTAATAGAAACAAGGTTGAAAGAAAACTTTGGCACATAAAGAACTGATTTGAGGGATAATTCAGGTGAAGGGGACAGTCCCTATACGTATGACATGATTAGTAGATCCATCAGCTAAGGAAATTCGGGAAGACCAGTGTGACTAGAATAGGATGTGAACCTACCAAATACAAGATGACGATTCACTTGTGGAGGAATGAGATGCCTAAGAGAGACATGCAATGAATCTAGTCTGAACAAGAGATGCAATGGCTGATGATGCCTGTTGAACAATATGAAATGGAAGAATCTGAGAATACTCTTCATTTGACAAGACAATCTGATGAGTAGTTTTGGTCTCCCCCTCCTCACTTGAGGTAGCTAAATTAGCTACTCAAGGAGGATATCTCTGAAGGTTAGAGCATGTATCTTTAGTATGATTCTTTCGACCACAATGAGTACATTCTAATCGTTGATGACTTCCAGCATTTCTATCTCCACCCCTCCCTCAGCTAGCATGAACACTACGGCGACGAACATGAGAGGAGTGTATCCACGACATTCTGAGGAGATACTAAGGTAGTAGTCTCAACAGGTGCTGAAGTCCGAAGGCCGTCTTGGTCTAAAAAGGCTCGAGAGATATGCTAGTACGTCTCAACAGGAGATGGTAATTTAACTCCAGATAAAATCTGACTAAGAATTCCATCATATTCTAAAGGAAGACCACCAAGGAATTGAAGAACAGTCATCTAGTCACGCTGCTTCTACACTACCCGAACATCACTGGAGATAGGTAGTAATACATGAAGATCGTCATTGAGTCGAATCACTTCACCAAAATATTGGCTCAAGCTCTTATCTCCCTTCTTTCATCCGATAGTATTCAACATACATCATACATTCTTGAGATATTATTAGAATACATAAGTGCAATAAAGTCCCAAACAGTCTTATATAAATGATAAGATGAGTTACCAAATCAACAACATTTGGCTCCATAGAGTTCCATAATACATTGAGAAGATTTGAATCTTATTGCTCCCATTGCTCTAAGGGGTTTTATCTTGCCTTGACCTTTGAAGTACATAAAAACAGATCTACCCCATTGAATATAGTTCTTGCCATTCAATCTGTGCGTGGTTATAAGATGATTTTGGATGGTTACTGCTGGATGTGATGCTGTGGAGTGTGTGCTAAGGGATTTTGACTCTTCAGGTGTTTATTTCCTTGAGAGGGTGTGTTGACCGTTGACCATTGACTATGGGAAATGCTGATTGTTGACCACTACCATTGTCTTTGACTGATAAAAATTGACCGTTGTCTGTGGAGTGTGGAGTGTGGACTGTGGTAGGAAGCCATGCCAATCAAGGAAAACTGTCGGACCAGATGGGAGGCCGAATTGGGGGGCAGACCGGACAGGTGGCAATGCTGGACAAGGGAGCAACGTCAGACAGAAGGATGATGCCGGACAGAGGGCAACGCCGGATGGAAGGACAATGCCGGACGGAGGGCAAGACATGCGGAGGGTGATGTCGGACAAAGGGGAAGGCGACACTGGACATGAGGTGACACTGGATATCGAAGCGATGCCAGACGGGATGACGAGGCCGGATAGTTTCTCTTCCGCTGCGAGGGTTCTAACCCCTGGCTCTGATACCATGTAACTGACTCAAAAAATAGGGAGAGAGCACTCTCCTAATCGACAAACCCTAGTATTTATATTAGGGTCTTAATGTACAGAAATGGGCTACTTTGGCCCAAACTACTAAATGGGCCAACCTGACTTATACTAGACTAAAGACATAATTCTAACAAACTTCATTGCCAATCAGGATAGTTCTTCACAAGAGAAGTTTGAATTTTAGTGGCCTTTATCATTTGAGGCTGTATTCAGTTTTTTTGGAAGAAATAGATCTACTCAATGTTTTAATCGTTACCTAATTCAACTTTTAACTAGCTTTTAAAAAGCCTTGTTCATGTTTTAAGTACTGCTAAATGGGTGTAAACTTAGTTGCATTTTTATCTTTGATTTCTATCCATTTTTCCATCTTCTGGATGAATATTGCTATCTGATACTTGTGCTTTTTTGTCTTCCTAACAGTTTTTGGAATTGGTTTTGATATCCAGTAATCAATTTCTTTCTGACTTTCCATGTCCTTTTGGTGAGATATAGCATGGAGGTTCAACTAATGCCTATACAGCTTCAGAACAGACAAACTTCTATTTTGATGTAAATGCAGACTGTTTTGAAGAAGCTCTGGATAGGTAGTAATTTTGGGCTTTATGATTCTTTGTTCGTTTTTGCCATTTCTTTGTTAAGATACGACCACATCTTTCTTTATTGTTCTCCATATAGGTTCTCTCAATTCTTCATAAAGCCACTGATGTCCTCTGATGCCACCCTCAGGGAAATAAAGGCTGTTGATTCTGGTAAATAATGCCAATGTTATTCTGGGGCGTTATCCATCATTATATAATAAGTTTTTTGTCTTTATTTCCTTTTCCAGAAAACCAGAAAAACTTATTGTCTGATCCTTGGAGAATGAGGCAGGTGATTTTTCTTTCCTTAAAGATGATTTACATCTCAAACGAATCTGCCATTGTGATAATGAATATCTTATCTTTGCATTTGGATAAATCAATCATTCACTATTACCATTAGTAAGTAAAATGTTGTGTAGATACCAAAATTTTCCCAGATAATATTTAATTTTAAGATGCATGGGGGCGGGGGGGGGGGGAGGGGGGAGGACTTTTGATATGAACAGCGAAATATATAGGTTTTTAATAATTTTTCGGAAAGCATATGGTACCATGCATGTGATCTTAGAAAACAAGCTTCTGAAATATATGGAAAAACTTTCCATGTTGCTGACTTTTCTTGAGTCTCTGAATGACCTCCTGTAATCTCTTCATCCCATGTGATAGCTGGGAACCTCGATGAATAATTAAAAAAGGAAGTTCCCTGAATGTAAAGTCTCCACTGAAGCTGAGGTACTACGTCCTTCACAAGTACCACCTCTCTTGTCTTGACATTTATTTTGAGCTTTTACATCCTCCTAAATATCAGCTAGACCTTTCTTCTTGTCACTCCTTGCGTTTGATTTGAGGAGAGTTTTGTGGTGCCTTTGGCATGTTTGAGGTGTGAATCTTTGCTCAAAGCATGGGCAAAGTCTCAGGTAAGTAGATGCTTTGAGTCCTACATGAAAAGTGTTTATTCCGATACTTGTAATTTGGTATTTCTGACAGTAAGTTTATCCTGACGTGATGATGATGACTATAAATCAATGCAATGACTATGAATTGTGGAAACTTTTCCAACATCATACATCAGATTAAGTAGAACCTGTTGTGGAAAACAAAGGAATGACAAGTATTGGTGATGTGGAACCTGTTGTGGGATTCGAACTGCTGAACTAGAATACTGATGGGTTACTGGCTTAAATTAGGTGGACGCAAGATGTGTCTACGAAATAATATTATCTTCACTTATACATTGAGTTGCATGATAAAATTATATTATATGAAAGTGAGAAGTTAGGTCTTTTAAAGTGTTTGTGGCGTCCTAGGAAGTTGGGAAACTTTTCATGGTATTTTTGTGCAAATATTTCCTGTTTCTTTCCTCAATACAAAAATATGGAATCTATAAAAAATATGCATATTTCTGTTTTCATTATTTACAAAGAGATAGTACCCTCACTTTGAAAAAACACGTGATATTAGTTCTTGATATGTGCAGGTAAAACATGCTTCAGGTGATTTATCTAGATGTTCTCTTTATATTTCGTTAAAAAAAGACTCTGCTTTGGGATGAACTGTGTGGTATAACCTTTTTTGGGTCTATGGGCATAACCTCTCTGTATTTACGAATGTTTCTTTATTCTATACAGCTTGAGAAGCATTTATCTTTGAAGGATCACCCATTTCACAAATTTAGTACAGGTAGCTGTTTCTAGTTGTTTCTCTTTATGGTTGGCATATTGGTCTATATCTTTACAGTTTCCACGAGCTCAAGTTTCCTTTTGTTGGCATTCAAATAAGTTTTTAAATTTACAAGTTTAGAACGTGTGACAATCAAGTTACGATAATGTGTCAAGTTAATGTGACCAGTAAAGTAAAAAGTATGGTAACTAAAATTTGAATAAAGAAATTTACCTAGTGAATGTCTAGTTTGAATTTATTTAGAAATAAAAAACTTTTAACATCCTAAGCACTTCAATACGTTTGTGAATACTAAAGTTTAAGGGTTGAAAAATTAAATTACATGAAAATACTAAATGAACGAAGTTTATGGCAGTAATTGAAGACAGTTTGATACAGCTAATAATAGAGTGATCATCAATCAAATTCAATCAGGCAACTCTACAAATGACTCTATCGTACCTATTTATGTTATTCATTCATATTTGGCGAATCATAATCCTTTATTATTTATACTTGCATTAGGTAACTGGAATACTCTTGAAGTAATTCCGAAAGCAAAAGGCTTGGACACAAGACAGGAACTTCTAGAATTTTATAAAGACAAGTACTCCGCAAATCTTATGCACCTTGTTGCTTATGGGAGAGGTATGTGCTTCATTATTGCTTGCTTTTAGATTCGGTATAGCTATAGATTTAGCTAATCGTTTCATTTCCATAATGGGTTATTTCAGAGAGTCTTGATGACCTTCAAAGGTTGGTTGAGAAGAAATTCAAGGATGTGACAAATACTGGAAGAAGTGCTGTTCAATTTCCAGGTCAGCCATGCACATCGGAGCATCTTCAGGTACTGTTGACTGTTATTTGTCACAGAAGGGTTAGATGGATATTATTCTCTTTCTCATCATGACCCTCTTGCCTCTATTCCTTTCTATCCTTTCCAGCTAATTGTCAAAGCTGTCCCAATTAAAGAAGGTCATATATTGCGATTTTCGTGGCCAGTAATTCCCAGCATTCGCTATTACAAAGAAGGGCCCCATAAGTATCTTAGTCACCTAATTGGGCATGAAGGAAGTGGTTCACTATTCTTTGCCTTGAAGAAATTAGGTCAGTCTGATATTGTCTATGCTTATGTGTACGCTTAAATATTCCGATGGTATACATTGAAATGATGTGAGAAACTATTGGAGGACTTGTGTACTTGTGAGTTTCAAAGTTATTTTCTGCCTTCTTTAGGCTATGCATGATGTTAACTATAGTGCTATTCTTGATATTGTCCGTGCTTGATATACTTCAATAAAGTGAAGTCTTTTATAGTTAGGTACCAAAAAATTTGAAGTATAATTAAAATGTAAACTCTTCATGGAAATGCCAAATCAATGGGGTTGTCATTGTGTGGTTTTGGAGATTCATCCTGTTCACGAAAAACATACTTGATATGTATACCTCATTGTTTGCTTACAGAGTTTACCTCAGAAGGATAGGTCATGTGTTCTTGATCTGCAGACCTTGCCATAAGCTTTCCTTGCCATTAGCTTGCAGAGCATACCTCAAAAGAATAGGCCGCGTGCTCGATGGCTACCCCGTGCAACCTGGTGTTCATACATTTATGGGTGTCTAGGAAGCTGTGTCCTGCACGTCTCCTACGTGGTCTTCTGAAATACTGAGGAATGTGGGGCTGTCTTGCCATAGCTGGTGGTCCTTCAGGATAGGATGAGAGTCTTCCTAGTTAACTGGAGAACGAGCTTGTTGTGTGTGTGGTGGATTTTCCCCTGGGAGGAGCGCGAGGAGAGGTTGCATTATCTATATATCTGTACGATTTGATGCAGTATTAGAATGATAGTTTGCATGTGATATTTCGTTAGTTTGATTATAAAACGTCATTTTCAAATAACCTTCAAGCAAGTTTAGATGCCTTCAAACAGGTTGCACATTTACGTTACCTTCATATAACTACAGAACTACAATACAGTGAATAGCTTATTGGTGTTGATTTTTTTTCATGATATAGAATCCTCAAATTTATTGAAAAGAAAAAAATACTTCGATGTAATACCTGTTGAACTGTGGAATTCAAAGAGAAATTTAGGAGCCCCAAGCTCTGTGAATCTCTATGCAGCAATGGAGCCTGAAGGATGCAGTATGAGAGCAGCATAGGTTACCAAGATTTGCTCTAATTGTACCCCAATTACAATTCCCTTACCACTCAAAGCGCGATTAAGAATATAATTTAACTCCATTTACGTCATTTTATTCTTTTTGGGCTTTTATCTTTTTTGAGATACTTTTTGAAAATGCATTTCTTATCTGGTTTTCGAGAGTGTACCATTTTTCTGAATTGACTGAAGTTTATTCTAATACCAGCTCTATTGGCATTCTTTTTGTAAGGAATTCCTTATCAAATCAGTCATTGAGAAGGACATGAAAGTAATGATTAAATTAATATTATATTTTATTTAATATAAGTCATGCCAAAACATATATTTTTATTTTTTTCCTGTAGGGCCAGCCTCATTCCAATATAATTTTTGGCCAGAAAAAGGAAAGCATTACTATATTTTTAGTTGTGTTTTTTTTGAGGTTCCACACGCATTGCAGGATGGGCTGTGAGCTTGAGTGCTGGCGAAGGGGAAGGGAGCTACGACTTCTCATTTTTCTCAGTGGTTATTGAGCTTACTGACTCAGGACATGGTTTGTTCTCCTGTGGTTCCAGCATGATGATTGTCTTCCATCAGTTATGCTGATAGTTTATAATTTTATTGGTCAATCTACTTTGCCACGTTTATACAAGATTCTGAACCCCTTCAAAAAATGCTATGCAGACCATGTTGAAGATATTGTTGGACTGTTATTCAAATATATTTCCCTTTTACAGAACTCTGGAGTCAAAAAATCAATTTTTGATGAGGTACAAAAATTCTTGGGATCTGAAGTTTTCATACCATAATCAATGCTTTGAATTTTCTTCGTTGTGAGATTTTGAGATGGCATGGGCAGTTCTAGTAGTTTTGCAATTTTTTAGGTCATATTCTTAAAATATAATCCTGCACACGTGTTATTGTTCAGGTGGAAGAAAATGTTCTATCGTACGTTTTTCAACTAGAGGTTTTTATGTACATCGTCTAAAATGTAATGATATTAGGAAGATGGCATGATGATCCACCAGGACACAGCTCCTACTTTGCTTGACTTTGAGGTTCACCAGATCAGTCAAATTTTATCCACTGAGGTAAATAGAAAAATGGTTGCAGATGAAAGTACTTGACTAATATCAAGTAAACCACAAGTCCACAGAATATTGGTCAAGTTATGATAACATGGATAAGAACTTAGGAGAAATTCTCCCAACCAAATAGAAGGAAAAGTAGTACGATCTAGATTATAGCGAAAATATATATTTGAACGGTCCAACTCTGCTAGGTGTTTGTATCTGCAGATGATAAGGTTGAACTTTCAGGCATCTCTGGCAATCCTTGTATTAAAATCTGAAATCTTGCATGCAATACCGACAAATAGGACGTTGTGATACTAAGATACCATAAGAACAAGATCATGCAGATTCAGTAGCTTTGTGTAATGCAGCTTGTATGGAAATATCTACCTGTAAATTGATTGGTAGATGCCATGGATTTTGTTAATGTAAGAAGTCATCAGAGCTCTCCCTATTAGGGTTTCTTTTCTTCTCTCTATGTTCCTGGTATACTACTCCATATGCTGATGTATTAGTGGGTGAACATGGGATATGGTTTTGTAAACTTGAAAATGAAGGCGGATCAAAATATATGAGCCTTACTCGTGAGAATCGATAGTTCGCCCCCATGTACAACAAGATAAGCATGCTGAAAAGTTAGGTGAATTGGACTAGTCAGTCTCAACCTGAGCGTGTCAACAAAACAGAACCGCATTTAAATTGTGTTAAGCATATAAACTGCTATATTGAAAAAGTTTCACTTTATTTCTGCAAGGGCAAAAGAATGGGTAAGAGTATTGTGCAATAAGGGAAAAGGATATTTTTCAATTTTGAGAGCCTTCGAAACGTAGTTAAGCCTTTAACTTATGGGTTTCTATTGCTTTTGTAGCAATAGTTTTTTCTTGAGACCTAACTACGTTCGCGCTCATATATCCTTGTATCACTTTCTTTACAACTAATAAGTTTGTGGTTCTAGAAAAATGCTTATTTCTAAATCAGGTGTTGGTGTTTGGATATGGAAGGGTGTTTCTATTTATTCTCTCAATTTTCGGGATTCTCAACAAAAAGTCGACACTAGAGATTTCCTTTTAAAGGGGTTCATTCTTGGTTGGTCTTGAGTTGGTTGAATTGATCGAACTTTGATCGACAGATTCCAGTAAACTCCTCAAACAACTGACTAATCCATGCTGACTCTGTACTTTATTTTTTTAATTTTTAGTCATTCTGGAGGGGGACTATAACCCTTGGGCGAATGTAATAGAATGAGGAATACCCACCTCAGAGTCTCGTCTATTTATCTGGATCAAAGTTGGCCTATGACATTTATCTATCTATACCAAACACTTGACAGTCTGAGATCTTGTAAAAGAAGTGTATTCTCGTGGACTTGGTTCAAAACAAAGAAGAGACAGATTCCATTTGAATTCCGATCATATTTTGGATTAATTGATTTTAAAGTAGTGATTCACTGATCATTACCGCGCACAGGAGTTTTTCTGCGAACTTACTGACCGGACTATAAACCCCAGGGTGTTTTTATGCTAATCCCTCTGTCTTACGTGATCTCTGGTGTTTATCCGGATCATAGATGGCAGTTCTAGATGTGAGATCAGTTGTTTAACTGGCAGGCTTGCTATCGAGGGTGATTGGGAATTCGCCTTCGTTTCGTTAATCATCTCCTCATTTATCTTTTGCAAAACAGGATGGTCGTTCCATTACCTGTTTGAATTTTGAGTAAAAAAAGTTTAGCTTCATGCATGATTTTTCTCATTATCAGTGCATAATCCTTCTTCATGTGTGGCTAAAACAAAATATGTTTGCATGGATGCTATTCCTTTCTTGTGAAATCTGAGGGCCTAGTTAAAATGTTTAATTGACTATTGAAAATGCATGGGTATTTTATCCTCAAATGCTATTTTACCGAATTGATTGAAATTACATAAGGAGTACCTTTTAACCATTCCCTCCTAGCTGAGTTCATTTCTTTCAAGTTTAATGTTTGATTTATTAAAGAAACAAGAAAATACTGTTAATAACCTAACAATAGCTGATATGTTGCACACAAGAAAGCTAGATTAAATCATTTTAGTAAAATTCTTTAATAGGGAAAATGATCCTTCCATATAAACATGAAACTTTCCCCTTCCATGCATCTGCACCCTTTTATATGTCCTCATTATTGAACTTGCAGCTGGCTGTTGGTAATCTGCACTAACCAGATAAAATATATTGTATAAATAAAAAATCCGCTGTCTTTGCTTGCACAATTTCTGGATGAGAAATTCAGGAAATAAATCAATTGTATGGTCATGAAGAAAGATAAGCGATATCAATTTTATTGTATCATCATTCTCTTTGAATTATTATTTTGCAACTAGTTGCTGCACTCGTTTTTGCATTTGTTGGTAGACTAGGTGATTGCCAATATGACTGCTAATTTTCTGTCATTAGCTTGCCAACATATGTGAAACGAAATTCCACTATCAAGACAAGGTACCGCCAATTAATTATGTTGCTCATGTGGCATCAAATATGCAGGTAACGTCGTTTAACTCATCTATTTCTATTTTCTTAAATTGCCCATTATTTTTGTGAGTCTCTTGTTCCAAAATATTTGCAGCATCATTCCCTACTTATATGAGGTATTTAATTTTTCTATTCTTAGCAGATGAGTGTAAAAGAATGTTCGAATTTGGCTAAGGGAAAAGAGAGGACAGAATGTGGGATATCAGTGAGAAATGAATGTGTACCTGGGAATGAGAAACAAAAGAAGTCGTTGGACATAGTAGAAAATCGAAAAATATGATATGTTAGCTCTCAATATCCTCAAACAATTGAAAATGCAATGCATAGCTATAACTCGATTCTCTATTATTTACCATTTCGTTAAGAGCAGGTGTCCTTTCTCAAGACTTGAATATAATGATTGACGCTATGGTTTACCCAATTTCCTGATTTAGATGACGCAATCTGCCTTGTTGGGTCTCAGAGCTCTGTCTTGAATCTGCCCAGGAGCCAGATTTATTAGAAGACACACTTAATTGAATCTTCTCTAAACCATGATGTGGATCTTCTCTATACTAGATTGAAGCTTTGGTCTTTGCTACTCTGACCTCAATTCTGGCATCAACTGCGCCGATTTCAACTTCGTCATGTGCTTTCTCTGACTACTGTGTTCTTTTTTCACTGTAATAAGTTTGGGTATTTTCCATTCCAACTTCAACTACGCCACTTCAATGTTAGCCTCTGTTACAAAAACTTAAACTCCAGTGTTATTATACTGATTTAAATGTCAGCCTCTACTGCACCAACTTCTGCTTTGACTATAATTTCAACATTAATTTATTGTTTTGTTTGTTGTTTATTAAGAAATAGTTTTATGTAACAGGTTTGAGAAAAAAATGATTTATCTACTCTAGCTTGAGGGTGATATTGAGCCATCAGGGGATGGGCTATTTACACTTATACTAGGTCTTATAATTTAATGCCCCCTCTAGTAGGTGAGGAAGGCGCCATGAATGTGTCTAATTTTCGTGCTTCTATTTCAACAATGATCATTAGAGATTGGTGTAAGGAATCTAAGAGTATTCCTGTGAATTGGGGAGTTGTGTTTAGCGTATGATTTTTTTCGAAAGAATGACTGGGAGTAAAGGGTGCAGGCTGTGAATTGGGTTTAAAGTGAAAGTTGCTAAAAACTGGCAGAATTATTCAGTTGGTTTCTCCGTTGTTAGAGTTTTCTGTCCAGAATTTTTGACTCTAGTAAGGTCGCCTTGTCCTCTCTATGATCACTACTTCGTTGTCTGACAAGCAGTTCACCTCATCTTTCTCTTTTAGCGTAGCCTACCTTTATCCATTATTCTTGTTTCTATCGTGCTTAGTTTATTCAATCATCTGCAAGTAACTTTAGTTGAGCAGACCCAGACTAATCAATTGGATGGAAAGATGTTGGGGTTCTTAAAAGGATAAGCTGCCATCACCATATTGTATTCTCCCAATCTGGAGTGGGAGCTTTTTAGTGTCTGAGCTCCCAGCTCCAGCAAAATTTACCCCTGGGTCAAGTCTGGCCATTAAAAAAGCCAGTCTCGAGCCTTCACGTAAAAGAGATCTTCTGGTTGCACCCCTGCTATCAGATTGTCTATGGGTGTAGGAAACTTGTCATATGACATAAGGTGCATGGTCTATCCTGACCTCTATGCTTTTATCTTCGCTAGCTTCCAAGTTTAGACTCTTTCCTTGCTCTTCTGGTTTTAGTTTTGTTGTACTTTATGATCATCTCTCAGCCATTCCAAAATTTTGCATTTATCCTGGAGATGTAGCCGGTGCCATAGGATTTGCCTTATGTAGATTAAAAACGTAGAATGGGATTGTTGTCTCTTTGTATTAATGTTTTTTCTTGTCTTTTACATAGGGTAACTTAATCTTTTATCCAAACAAGGTATGATTTTTGTTGTATTTCTTACTTTGTATAAAAATTTAAGGGGGCTTTCGAGAACTTTGTCCAACAGCCTTTTTGATTTCTCCACTCTCTCTTTCGTAAAATTGTTCTTATTTTGTCATCATAGAAATTAGAATCGGTTGTTACACTTAGATGACCATGTTACAAGGTCTAACATCGACTTTCATTCAAAGGAATGAGTTAAAATAGTCTCATCTTGGTTATTATGGTAGTTAAACATGTTTTCCATTAGATAAGCTAATTCCACTCTTGACTAGTTAGTTTTAAGTTGGATGGTTCAATGACAGTAATAAAATAATAAGCTCACAGTACTACTTTCATTCAGAATAGGAGTCCCTTACATCTTGTTCTGCACCATCTAAGAACAGTTGATCGCAGATGGAGCAGCAATGAAAGTCGTGACCCTATGACTAGATCAGCTTTTACTTGTTCCCGTCCTTTGGTAACTGGTTTTGATTTTCTCTAGGATGAGAAGCTTGCAATTTACTTTCAAAAAAACTAGAATGCCTAAGTAAGACCTTTTCAGAAACAAGGATGGGATGGATGTCAAAGTAGAATTACAATATTAGGGTTATTTCGTTGCTCCCCTCCTCACCCGTTCATATATAAAGAGGACAGGGGGTTTTATACCATAAGACCTAATATGTGTCAATATTGATTCTAAATGGTACACTCACGCAGTAAATAGTGGTCTTATTACATCCATGTTCTGATGGACTCTCTAACTGTTGAATTACGACTTAATTATCTTGGTCGATTAAGGGAACTTGTGAACTTTTGGTTTGAATTTCATTCTCACATATCTCAAGCGTTAACTGGCCTTTCAGATCACAACCCTATTAGCCTCTTAAGGCAATTAACATGGCCCACCCTGCCTTGGTTCTAGATTCTAATTTGTCAGGTTTTCAGTTTGATACCACTCTTTCTCTCTGTCATAGGTTTAATTTTAGTTTTGAGTTTAATAAAATCGGGAATAAGTTAAGGGGGATTGGTTGCCAATATTGACTCTTTCGGCCCAGTAAGTTAAGCAACTTTATTAAGTTTATCCCTAGCCGGGCCTCACGTGACTTGCTCAGCCATCTGAGAATATCAAACTCAGATTGCTGGGTTATTTCGAATAAATTTGGATAACCCAGCCTATTCCAATTCTAACTGGGTATCAGACCATTGGTTTCTAGTTGTCATAGATTGCTAAATCCTCTATACTCCGAGTGAATGTCTTTGAACTGCCTGAAAACAGCTCTAACAGGCTTGGGTGTTTCTGTTGTATTTGTAAATTGTGATACACGGTGTATGGGAATTCACGCTGTGATGATGTTGATTGGAGGAATTTGTAGCTGTTAGGATTTGTAGGTCATGGTGCATCATGTATAGGAACTCACACTGTGATGATGGTCATCAAGGGAACTTATGGCCTGAGGGTATACTGAGAAAGATCATGTAAGGTTCTCTCCTTAAAGGGTGATAAATTTCAATAAAAAGTGAGGTGATTTCCCGCTCCTCCCCTCTTGTCCTTTGAGACAGGAAATTTCCTTCTCCACACTGTCCATTTCCCCTTCGTTTCAGCAGATTCCAATATAAATTGAAGAGTGGATCATAATGTATGAATCCTTGGGGCCATTTCTGTGTTACATGGTTTTCTTGATCTCAAGCCCAGTGCGGTTTCATGTTTCACGTTTTTGAAAAAAATATGGTAAATAGAACGCCCAATTTTCCAATGCCTTTCTTTCTATCTTTACCATTACATATTGGTGGTAACCAATGATTCTTCAATTATACTAGCTCAATGTCAAAGTTGCTTTTTCTTCAGTTATATCCACCTGAAGATTGGCTTGTTGCTTCATCTATTCCTTCGAAGTACGTTCCAAGTACTATCCAAATGGTATTAGATTGCCTCATGCCAGAAAATGTCAGGTATGTATGGTTCATGTGGATTTTTAATCAGCATGTCTAGTAGAAAGTCTTTGGTTTTGTAGTCTAATCCATTGATTGTAGTTCTCTCTGATTTTCTTCCTTGCAGAATCTTTTGGGGGTCAAAGAAGTTTGAAGGATATACTGATTTAGTTGAGCCATGGTATGGTACTGCATATTCGGTAGAAAAAAATTCTGCTTCCCTTATTCAGGTATATAGTTCTTTAGTCTGATCAATAATCTTCTCTGTTTTATGATTTTATCGTATGCTCTGCGGTAGTCATGCCTGTGCTTCAGTCAATAGTCTACTCTGTTTGATTGCATCAATCATTCACATTCCATCTGTCTTGCAGCAATGGGTGAAGAAAGCTCCTGAAGAATATTTAGATCTACCAGCACCAAATGTTTTCGTTCCCACTGATTTTACAATTAAGATTACCAAAAACCATGTAATGTTGATGTTTTTACTGTGATAAGATTTCAGGATTTATTACTTCAAAATTGGATTTTTAATATTTATCAATGACAGTTCTTATTCTATCAATCAGGTTAAATTTCCTATCATGTTAAGGAGGTCCTTATATTCAAGATTGTGGTACAAACCTGATACAATGATGTTCTCCACTCCCAAGGGCTATGTCAGTGTCGATTTCAACTGTCCTCAGTCAAACCATTCCCCAGAGGCTGAAGTTCTTACAGAGATTTTCACGCGGTTATTAATCGATTATCTGAACGAATATGGTAAAATTCATGTTGAATATTTTACTTGTCAAGCATTTATTTTCTTGGCCTTTCACATTACATGGTTAAATTTTTAATCCTGCTAAAGCGTAGTTTTACTTAGATGTCTTTGGATTTGAAAATAGTGATACCTTGTGCCTTACTCTGGAAAATCATCTGGATGGAAATAGTATGTGACTTTAGGAAATGGCTTTTGTATTATGTTGTATGATTTTATAGGATTTTTCTTGTCTTAAATTTCAGTTTGGTGCAGTATTTATGTTTTAGAAATCACTTTCAAATCTTCAAGTATCAATTTTCTAATATTTCTATGATGTAGATCTCATTCACGTTTCACTATATTGTCCCACTTTGCTTCCTCGGCCAAAATTAAAAGCCGCTTAGAGAGTAATGTATTCATTAATATTGTTGATACTGAGCACCAAACACCTCTCTCAGTTTCTCTTCTCTAAGCCCATTCCCACCTTGGTTAGTGAACGTGTTCATTACCATGGATCCTTTCCTCCAAAGGAGTAGGCCTTCAATTATCCTGTGTTTCTGCACTTCCCATTTTTCTTTTAATTTGCACTCGTATGTATACTTGAGAACTTGTTACTTAATGTTACTGGTAGTATTTTTCATATTTATCTACATATTAATTGTATAATTTTTATTTTCTATACTGTCTCATTGCTTATCAGTACTCTCAACTTATATGTTTTGACAGCATATGACGCTCAGGTTGCTGGCCTGTATTACTCAATTCGCCGCACTGCCACTGGATTTCAAGTTAGTTCGACTTTCTCTCCTGTGCTGCTTGAGGAGATTTTCTTTTTTCTATTATCTTTCCCTGGTATGTGAAAGGATGTTTTATCTTGATAAGGTAAAGGCGGGCATTACTATCTGTAAAGAAAGTTTGGCGTAACTTGTATAGCTAAAGAAGATCCATGGTGAGAAGAAGCCAAACTGACTCTCAGGGTGGTTTCTTGTTAATTTAAAATCATTAATTCCAAGGGTTTGGTCGATATTTACGACTCTAAAACATTGGATAAGCTTTTCGATACCCTGGTTCGTGGATAATTCATTATTTTTCTCATTGATGTTCCTGTGCTTTTTAGCCATTGAGTCAGTTCAATCGGGAACTCTTCTTAAATGTACACATATCTCGTTTGTTCCATCCAGTAATATCTAATTTTAAGTCTTTGATTTCATGTCAACTTAATTTTACTCAAGTTATGAACAACAACATTCCTAGGGCTGAATTTTATTTTTCCAGTGTGGGAACTTGGATCAGGTGTTTGTCAATCACAATTAGTGCAGGGAAGCTCACTCAAATTAGGTCAAATTTTGGGCCTAGCTCCTTTTTTGTGTGTTCCTGACTCAATTACACATTTCTACTTGTAGATCTACGTAATAATATTACATGTTAAGAAAAAAAATTAACACCAGCCGGAATTTTAGCTTAGACTTTGTGATTTAACCTAGGGCATCAGCTGATTTGATCTTCCCCCACCCGATCTTTGGCCATAATCCACCTATTCTGGAGTCTAGGAAATTTATGCTCTCTTACTGATGGGAAAAAGTTGGATCAAATTATGGGCGAAGAAAATATGATTAACTAGGACTTTGTCAACTGGTACACTGCGTTCTAAACTGTGTTTGATGTTCTAAACTTTTTTTTGTTTTATTAATGATCCTGATCCATTTTTTGTGCGATTTTAATTTCTAACCAATTCTTATTCTTCAAGGTTGTTGTCTATGGCTACAGCCACAAATTGAGAATCCTATTAGAAGCAATAATTGAGAAAATTGCGCAGTTTGAAGTTAAAGTTGACAGGTTTTCTGTTATTAAGGTAATCTGTCATCTCATGTTATAGTACAAATCTTGTACTTCTTATCAACTCTTTACTAGGTAATCCATTGTACTTTCTATTTTGTATTGTTTTTTTGTTATCTTCAATGAATTTTTTGCATTCAATGGATTTTTCATTGGTTGAAGTGGAGTAGATGCTACTAACACGTTTTAATTGCAACCAAATGTTCTCCAGCTGACACTGTTAACTTTTGTGAACAACTTTGTCATATCTGCTGGTGAAGCTGTCACAAAAAACTTCTCTACTCCTGCTCTCCCCCCAGAGGGAGATATACTGTCTATGACCTTATGAAGACGATATTTTAATGGAGAAATTTGATAAGCATACTGAAATATCGTCGATTGCTAATCAAGGAATTCTGTACAGCTCTTTCTAGTATCATTTGCTTCATCTACGGCCATTGCTGCTAAGCAGAAACGGTAACCTTACTGTGACAAGGTCTGAATCAAATTCACCAAATGTAATATAGAAGCCGAGTGTGAGCTAAAGCAGTGATTTCTCTGTCAAGTACTTCCGTGAAAACAAATGGAAGAAAAATTCCTCAAAGTACTCACATTCTGTCAGATAACGGCATAAGCTGCATTCTCTCCCCTATGGACCTTGAAGTCATATAAAACTCAGAAGAAATCAACATATGTCAGACGCTACCAAGGAATGAGCCCATGTCTCATCTCCTTCTCTAGTGATATTTAATGTTCTTATCGACCCCTCAGTACTAAATCAAGGATGCAGGATTAAGGGTCTGGAGAACGTATAAATTTTTCTGGTTAGCTATTTAAGCCATCCGGTACAATGTGAAGCTTAGAGAAGTTTGAGATAAGTTTATCTGCTGTCTCTGGTGATCAGATCTCTCCCTTCCCCTTCCTCCCAACTTAAAAGAGAAATCGTCCATCGCACGATTCCTATCTGAATTGGCAATTTGGATCAGAATCAGACGATTTTAAGTGCATAAATGGAAACCCCTCTGGAACCCCTCAGACGATTCTAAGTGCTCATCATGTTCCTGTTTACCTGATCCTCTTCCTTACATTTGTATAACTTGCCTAATATTTCTGTAGATTTCCATACTTATTGTACTCGTTTGTTCTGTGATCAATGTCATGATATAGGAATTATAAAGCTCCCGATTACCATTTTTCACGGACATTTTTTGCTCATCAATGGTAACTGTGATTATTCATCCGAATTGAAATTAATTGAGATTCTTGTATCCTAATTGTAGGAAGATGTTATGAAAGAATACCAGAATTTCAAGTTTCGACAGCCATTTCAGCAGGCGTTGTATTATTGCTCACTATTACTATCGGAAAAGTCATGGCCTATGATTGAAGTACTGGAAGTGCTTCCTCAACTTGATGCTAGTGTTCTTGCCAAGTTTATACCTCAAGTACTCTCAAAAACATTCTTTGAAACCTATGTGGGAGGTATGCATGCATGTTCCTTCCACCTTTATTTCATCACTTTCTCTGGTATGTATTTTGGGAAATATCGTCTTTTGGTGAAATATTATTCAGGAAATTTTGAACCAAGCGAAGCTGAATCAGTTGTCAAACACATTGAAACGATGTTGTTTGGAGGCCACACTCCCATTAGCAAGCCAATATTTCCGTCCGAGCATCTAACAAATAGAATTATCAAGCTTGAAAAGGGTGTGAGCTTATGTTACCCAGTTGAGGTCCTAAACAAGAGTGACGAGAATTCAGCACTTATCCATTACATTCAGGTTGGTTTCAAGATTGATCCATTATATTTTTTGACAAGTAGCAATGTTGTAAACCTTAATCTCATCGCACTGAACTTTTTTCTAATAATATCAGCACGACATGAACTTTGAAGACTACTGAGAGTTTTGCGAGATCAGAAATCCCTAATCTCTCGTCAAAAACCATCACCCCAAATTTTCCATGCCATATATTTTGCTATCCGATCTTCCATTTTTATTTTATTTTTTTATTTCTTCATCTCGCGAGCTTGTCTACCTTTCCAGGGAACTTAGTTGAGATGATTTGGTTGTTTTTATTGACTGGTCTGGAATGACCGTTGAGAATTTTCAAAAACTGATGACTCGTCTAACTTAACAAGTCGATCATTCTGCTCAAATTTGAAGGTGCATCAAGATGACACCAAGCTGAATGCTAAAGTTCAGCTTTTTGCCATGATTGCAAAAGAACCTGCTTTCCAACAACTCAGATCAGTTGAACAACTTGGATACATAACCGTGCTTAGACAAAGGTTTGTATGCTAATGAAAAACCTACAACGTTCCAGAATTAAGTATTAAAAGTTGATCCTTCGCAGGAACAACTCAGGAATCTGGGGACTGATGGTTGTTATCCAGTCCACTGCTAAGGTAATCGAAAAGGCGTGTTTTTTCTGCTACAGTACCAGGTATATTGTTTTCACAATGTTCCCTCTCTGATTTTACAGGATCCTGCACAACTTGATGAGAGAGTTGAAGCTTTTTTTGAGATGTTTGGAAGAAAGCTTGTGGACATGTCTGACTATGAATATCAGGTTAGTAATATGCTTGCATGCAAAGTGGAAACAATGTTTTATGGACACTGGAGGTCGCAATTGAGTTGAAAATTTCTCGTACATTAATGGTAGATTTGGAGCGCACCATTGCTTCTTTAAAATTCTGTGGCTTACCGTTCCCTAGTTGTCCAGCAATGGATGATGGAATCGGTATTTTGGACAAGAATTCTGCAGCTTTAAAATTCTGCGGCTTAAATTTTTGATCTGATTTCTTCTGCACATTTTTTCCGATCACAAACATACCTGTACTGCTCGGAAAAAAAAGGGAAATATCTGCATTACCTTTCAGTGTTGGCTCATCTTTTGATGCTTACGCTTTGGCCCTTCATTTTTTAGTGTTTTCATCAGAGATGGATGAATATGATAAGCTAGATGCTAGATCGTCCTGTTTGATCCTGAAATCAAGATTGTTCTTTCTATTGCTTATCCCTTTCTAGAGCAATGTCAGTGTATTAATCGATATGAAGCTCGAGAAGTACAAGAATTTGTGGGAGGAATCCTCGTTTTACAAGCGGGAGATTGATGATGGCACCCTAATGTTTGACCGGGTTGAATCCGAGGTACATGCTTTGTGTGCTATTTACGTTTCTTCACAGTTTGACCTAGACTTCACGTTTTGGTCTTATTTTATAGTTCTGGGTTGAAAATTGAAGATTCTCACTACCATGATATGAACAGGTTGCAGCTCTTAGGGACCTTACCCATCAGGAGTTGATAGATTTCTTCAATGAGTATCTCAAGGTTGGCTCGCCAAAAAGAAAGACGCTCAGCGTGCAAGTGTACGGTGGCTTACACATGAACGAATACGAAATTGCCAAGTCCCAGCCCACTCAGCCCCCAAAGGTTCGCATTGATGACATCTTTGCCTTTAGAAGGTCTAGGCCTCTGTACGGTTCCTTCAAAGGAGGTTTTGGGCGTATGAAGCTCTGATTACTATTTTCTGGTTTTTCAAAACTGGATTGTGTTTGATATCTGCTCCATTCTGAAACCTAAGTTGACACCGAGATTCAAAATAAAATGGGTATTTATTTTTAAACTATTCCAGCCGGTTAATGTGCACGATTTAATCTTATACTTCATATTTTCTTTGCTAGAGTTTATTTGATTGATCCTCATTGTATTGTTTCCAAGCACAGTTCTGAACGCTGCATATTCATACCCATGATCCATAAATAAGCAGAGATAACTTCCCTCTCCAGACAATAGGCAAGGGTTGACGTGTAGAGAGAAAGAGAGAGAGAGAGAGAGGAGCATCTATTTCAGGAGATCCAACTTACTAGCAATCTTTTGTTGAAATCTGAAGTGAAAGATGATCTCACAGAGGTTTATAGAATCTTGGTGCAGATGAAGAGATCACACAAGAAGCTTACCTCAACAAGCAGCATAGAACTTAAGCACCGAGCTTACAAAGACCCTAGGGAAGTCAAAATCGCCGGCAGGTTTCTTCTCATGCTAAAGATTACTGCCTTGGCTTCTGTACCAAGAAGAAGTACATCGGTGTGAATACTTCTTTCCTGCAGAGATCAGACGGCTCAAATCAGTTCCAAAGATCAAGAACGAGGAGTATTTTACCAGATAAAATTTGGGTATGAACAATATTGAATGAAGAAAACGCCAAATGAACAACAACCATAACCCCAGAACCTCTACTCGTGTCTGAAAAAATGAAAAGAGGAAAAATTAGATAAGTGATCAATATGTTCACCTTCCACCTTCAACGAGCCCTTCTGCAGCTTTCTCTAGGAAGGAGGAGACCCTCTGGCTCCCTGCTGGGGCCAGCCCCACAGCTTCCAGTGTCTTCACCTGGAGGAAAAGCATCAAGTTACGTCAGAAGGATGATGATGGTGTTGGCCTTAACCATGCCCAGCTCAAGCTGAAATATTTATTACCAGGGATCTGGTCAGGAAACGCCCAACTGCTGTCAGACGAAAGCTAGAAAGGGAGAATCGGCTAGTATCCAGGGGAAGGTACCAGGGAACAGGTGAGTCCACTGCAAGGTCCTTCTCCCAGATGACCTTCAGAAAACCATAAGTACCACCATTCACTCCGTCATTTAACTCCATTGCTTCATGTTTGGAAAACATGGTGGGCTAATTACCTCAAACCCGGCTTTCTTTACGGCATCAAGGCACTGTGCTGTGGTCCTTATCTCAGGAAGGCCATTGCCGAGTTCAATCTCTGCCTTTATTTTCTGATGATTTTCATTATTCGGATCAAAGGACTCCGTCATGCACCACTCATAGGCGGCAAAATGCTGACCGGGCTTTAAGACCCTGTAGATCTCCTTGTAGCATCCCAGCTGTATAAAACACAATGCAGAGACCCAACTCTTAGATTCAAATGAAACGAAGAGGAAAGAGGGGGCTGGTAAAAATTGGACTTGAACATATAAATTTTGGGCAGTATACCGCATCAGGCGCATGGCACGTAGCTTCGATTGCATAGATTGCATCAAAAGTATCCTCATCGAATGGCATTTTCATGAAATCAGCCTGAACGTACAGAAGGGAAGCTCGTCACTGCTCACAGGAGAGGGACGCCCATTGAAGAGATTTATTGCATATTCATTGAAAACATGCGTGTAGTTTATGAACCAAACTGCATGTTCAGGTGGGTTTTTCTGCTCCCCTTCCCTTCTCTCATCCATATGATCATACATAAACAGTACCTTTTACAAGCTTAGTAGACAGGCCATCATATATGAAAGGGATAATGAGCTGAGCGAAGTATGCTGGCATGAAGAAATCCCAGGATTACAGTTTTGGCATAGGCAGTCCACAAACGGTAAGAAAATTGTTCTAATTTTTGTGGGATTCTGGAGCAGACTTGATGAATACGTCATTCGCATGATAATTGATTAGAAGACCAGAGTGATAGTAGAAAAAAAGTTTTAGCCGTTCAGAAGGAACATGCATAGACGGTGCAATAATACCAAATAACCGAATATACAAAAAAAAAAAAAAAAAAAAATCTATCTGAGAAAGGAGGATGAAGGATAATGTTAAACCTTAACAAAGTTGCAAGACCTTTCCAATCCTACCGATCGATTTAGCTCCTGCAAAAAACATTAATTAGCCATTTTCCCCCGTAAAATCCACATTCAGTTCGGCTCAAGATTGTTAAGGCTCAAAAAACTCCGGCATCCACTTCTTAGGAAAAAATCTCTTACCTCCCCCCTGCCTATCTGGTATTCATTGTTGTTCAATCCCGTGATAGACGTTGAGCTGCACTCATGACATGAAACATTTTCAGGCACATAGGCGGCTCATCCGCATACATGCGGACATGCTGCCCTGATTCAGGAAGAAAATACTGCCGAGCATTCATCAGCATACTATCAGATGATGCAGCGGTCAGTCAGCCGCATATAATTCCCCATTATGACGGTCAGGTGTATGGCCATAACGTGAGGATCGATGAGTGTTTCTTGAAGAATTGGCGAATACATTTTATTAGACTCCGAGAGCACCCTTGGCATCATAGATGGCCAAAAAAGGATATATTTACGTTATCTGCCGAGGGATGTGATTTCCAACATGTATAAAGCCATAGAGCTCAAGGGATCCCATTATGATTCACAGGGATGCAACTTAGTAAATCCCAGAAGCAACTTCAATGCAGATACAAGAATCAACCAATTAAACCATGATTTTTCTTTTCCCTGGTTTCGGCAGGATTGTTTCTTCTTCTTCTTGGTCATACTAAGAGCGCTGGGGTAGAGTCGATTCATCCACGACTAAAATGGCTGAAACTTTGAGATTTTTTTATGAAGAACTCCTAAAGAAAGAACATTGCAACTACAACTGTGGATGAAACCCAACACTAGTCTTAGAAAAAAAAAATGGAAATCTCAAGAAATTGGAATCACCTGAATCTAGCAATTTCTCGTAGAGGGCCACCAATGCCGCATCCAACATCCAGTACCTACCATAAAAACATCAGCTTCGAAGCTTTACTGCGTTGTGCATTGGGTTTAAATTCTGTCTCTGAGTCACAAGAGTGAAGAACTGCCTCAAACCTTCATTCCACGCTTCAATCCCAGCTGCAGAGCAAGAAAATGCTCATGACGTTTGATGCTTTCACGAAGTGACTCTCCGTTCCACCTGCAAATATATAATTATACGGCTGAATTTCCTTGGAAACATGGCTACATATTATAATTCTATTTTGCAGAAATCAACCGTTCGACAAGCTTACCTGTCTGCAAAATGAAAAGACTCGCCCCAGCCATACTCATAAAAACTGGTAGCAAGATCATAGTACTTGTTAACCTGAAACACGAGGATAATGTCAAAATTACCCTTTCAGACGTGATAAATGATGTTGACGAAAACATGAACCAGTCATCAACATCAAAGAGGATGTTTCAACAAGCACTCCATTGTCAGTACCAGCCGACAAGTTATCCGAACTTCTCTTTTCAAATTTTGTGATTACCGAAAAACTTAATGGGATTAGTGAAAGCACATGAAGAACCATTTCAAACCACTGCTGGCTGCAGTATGTTATCCATGGGCAAAGGGGGACCTGGGTAGGACGCTCACCCTATCTAACCCTTCCACCCAATAACATGGATGAGGATATAAACTTTGAGAATCTCTCAAATGCAGCAACGAATCTCATTTTGAGTGATCAAATTATATCGCAAAAGCAAGTCTCAATGGGCTTTTGGGAAACATGGAGTCCACTTATATCAAGTTTCATATTTCTGAAATTCTTAGGAAAAAGATCCCTCAGTCGAATTACGGAAAGTCTCCCACTAGACTACACAGAAAACAAAGAGTAGAGATAAGAAAATTGATACTATTCAAGATGGGAAAACCCCTGAAAATCTTCCTCCCATCCACCAAGTTGGTAGACCGAAAGGAGGTTTAGAAGATAGTTTTTCCAATATTTCATCATTCTCTGTTGGCCCAAATTAAGATCATCCTAATATCTACATCTGCCGACCAATTGGAACAGTAAGGATGCTCATCGTGTTCCTTTTTCTCCGTGAAACTTTGGACAGGTATCATTGATTAACCATCTGTGCGATGTGTAGTTATAACTGCATCCTGGAATATTGTTGACGGTACTGACTACCATCAAGTAAGTGACCGAATGGTTATGATCATGATATCAGTCTCATTTCATCCAATCACAGAGCTGATCGTCAAATTATAAGCAGACAGCCACACATTTATAGCTAGTACCAGTTTATGAAAATTAAAATATAAATGATCCTGTTAAATCTGGTTTTAAAAGTCTTAAATTTACCGAAAAATCGCAAAACAGACTATGCTAAAAACCAAAAAAAAAAAATGTAACAAGTAAAAAAAAATCCTAGCAGAATGTTAACAGATAACTTCTCAGCTTTAATAACATAAAATCCTTTCAGCACCAAGAGACTCGATACAGAGCATTTTAGACCCCAAAACTTAAGAGATTCAAACGCCAGCATCCTCTTCATGCTGGTGTAAACATCACTGCATTCAAGCATATGGAAGTCCTTGGACCCAATTCCAATTGATAAAACAGGCAGGAATTGGCATTTTGTGAGACGACACATGACTATGACGCAAACGGGTACAAGATCATCTGTGGTACAGAGAACCAAAAGAAACCTGCCTAGGATATAATGAACTTGCTGGGGACAGATGAAGAGACTGAGCATCACCAAACAATCAACGTAATCCTTCCAAGAGATCTTATCAAGAGGAATAAAAAGGTAAAAAGAGTAACTGGACCCACCAGATCAGAATAATTATTTTTCCTCGTCTCCTCATTCCCTCCATAGCATGCATGATACTTCTCATACCTATTCATTGAACACAAGCATATATGGGAGGGTTAGGGATGAGGGATAATCCACTGAACGATGCAGTATAAAATTTGGACATAACACCTGGAAACACGGAATAATATGAATGAGAAAATATTTGTAATCTAAAATTGCACTTCCACATCAGTCAGCATCATAAAATGAATGTGGAATCGATTCCTGATTCTAGGGCATTTGAATTTTGCTATTTATCCATAAACTACTGTAAAAAGCTCATGTTTCCCTAACACTGGTTTGGCAGTGCGTGTCGGCAGAAATCAGAGATGAGTCTCAAGCAGCTAACATACCACTGTTCTTCACCGTTATATCATGCGTATCGGCAGAAATCAGAGATGAGTCTCGAGCAGTTGACATATCACTGTTCTTCACCGTTATATCATGGGAAAATATGGATTCAAAGATTAACGTCTGAAAGGACCTCCACTCGCACTCCTGAATCTTATGAGCTCCTGGTCTCTGCTATGATAGATGATAATCTATATCAATTCGCGGCCCAGAAGAATCTACAAACTAAAAGCGTTCTCCATAAAGAGCAGATATTTTCGGTTTTCCTTAATATTTTATCTCCCCCACTTGTAAATGCCAGCTTTCTACGACTGATCTGGTAAATATGGAAACAAAACATAAAAGTCGTACAAATATTTTTTTTCCTCTTGAACATAAAATATGGGCATCAATGTAACTGGGAGATCTAGCAATAGAAGAAAAAGAATTGAGAAGAAGCACGCCGAGAGCATGCACCCATTCGAAAGAACAAGAATCGATCGGAAGAAGAAGAAATGTGCAGGAAATAAAGGACATTGAAGCATACTGCTCAACAGCGGATTGGACGTCCTTCTTCTCGATTTTCCCTCCCACGCCACTGCCCAGATCAAGAGCTCCGGTTCTCGACATCTCCTAGTTTTCCTAACTTAACGAAATCGAGAGTCGCAGGAATCAGTTCTAAAGCATATGCCATTACGCTGTAGAACAATGGGGAGAAAAATCTGAGAAAGAAAGATCCGCCCTCTCTCCTCTCCGAAAGGAAGCAAGAAGAAGATCGGGAGAAACAAGCTCAAAGCTGCCGAAGGACGCGAAACAGAAGCAGGTCGTTTGAGGAAGACAAGAAAAAGAAGGTGGTAGGGTGTTAGAAAGAAATCGAATCGTGCAGGAGATAGGGACATCGCATGCTGCATGGCCTTGCAAACAGGAACCCATATTACATACCCGGCGCAGGGAGGATACGCGATCAGGAATGGGAGGTAGACGAAGAGAAAAATCCACTCAACGAACAATGGAAAACTTCCCAGTATCTATAACAGAGTCCCACGGAAAAACGAAGTGAAGAATTCGTCCAACCTACTCGATCACTGGGAAGAGAGGAAAGCAGTGGACGAGAGGGGAAGAGAGCGCCTATAGAAGCAGAAAATGTGAGGTCGCCAACAGCACAGGTGGTGCTGAGGAAAACACGGAGAAGGTTATTTATTAATAGCTCTGCACAATCCTGATTGAATCTACACGAGTGAGTGAGAGAGAGAGAGAGAGAGAGAGAGAGAGAGAGTGAGAGAGAGAGAGAGTTTGGGCTCTTTCTCTCCCTTCTCCCGTCTCCTCTCCGATCTCCAAGCACGACCCTTAGATGGGCATCTATCGATACGTTTGTGGGGCTGCGCCAGCCGATGAAGTGCTGTCCTCCTGCGCCACCACGTAAAGAACGTTGTAATACGACAGCGTCAGAAATCATCCGGCATCTTTAAACCCCACTGACACGTTGGACCTCTGTATGCACACACGTCCGCTCACGTGCAGCCGGAGATCGCGGAAAGCCGCGGAGAGAAACTCAGAACATACCTCCTCCCTGAGATATAGGAGAGAGACTGAACGACACCTAGACGTGCCCCGCCGCCGCCTTCTACGGGACGGAGAAGCACTCTCAAAGGTCGGGAAAGCGGCGGAGAGGAGGCCTCCTGATATGCTTCGCTCGATCAGGAGATCTTCTTCTAGCAGCCAAGCAGCTGCTCATTCTCCAACCACTCATATGAGTCTCATAAGACGGCAAAACCGGGAAGGGGGGGACCACAGAATCGTCATCGCCGTAAGGTGAGGGAAGAAGTCAAGCCAGGAAAGGAAAATGCACGGCCGGAAAGAGAAAAGTCGCCACTGAGGACAACCAAAGGAAGGCTGGGAGAGAAAAACCTGCGGTCGGAAAGAGAAAAACATGCCATTGTGGCGACAAACATGAAGGGTTGGAAAGCAAAAGGCTGCGGTCAGAATCCTCCAGCATTGTTGACAATTGGGAAGTAAAATGTTTGTAGAGGATGCCATTTCCAAAACACGAAGGAGCCATCAGAAGATGTCGAGCAGCTTCAACCAAGGAAACCGCCAGCATTGGTGGTTCTTGCGTGGATGACCCAAACACTGAGAAGTTGCGTGAGGTGTTAGAGGCACTCCAAGTAAACATGACATTGATGTGGTGCTCATTTGCAGGCGTGTTGTAGGTAAGCAACACAACAGGTCAGAAAGCCATGGAGTCGAAAGTCTGCAAGAGCATGCAACGCCCATGTAAGGGATCTGGCCCAATCTACGATCTACAAGTTAGATAGATGTGTGAAGGAGTCGTTTCTACCCATTCATAGCACGTAGATAGCATGGGAGACGCTTCGTTGGCTGCAACACACAGGCTACGTGAGGAAATATATTAAGAACAATTCTCTAGAGCTAGGTGCATATCAAGCGTCTAAGATGTGCACTGCACCATGGCCATGGCCGACACCTTGTTGGATGATAAGTCGTTGAATCCGATGTAGGCACCAAATATTGGGATGATAACGAGGATAACCAACCAGTGGCCGCAATAACAAATACGATG